>JAVYIG010004635.1:0-156286 GCA_035222895.1 Strongylocentrotus droebachiensis
ACTCTTTACTTGGTTCCTGAACTAAAATTCCTATTTGCTTCTACACCCTTGACATTCTTTATAACCAAGGAAAACAATTCATACTCTTTGTTTCATGTCAATTATCATTACTCATTACACACAAATCCAGATTATCCTCAACACAAACTGATATATGCACAAATTGTGCATTCACACACGTTATCCTACGTTTGTCTATATGTGGTGCTACATGCACAGACAACATTTTAACGTACTTTTCATCTTAAAATTACAAAAACTAGATTTATATCTTGTGCCATTTTTGGCCTCATAAAAACAATTAAAGATTGATTTATACAAATAACAGCTTTATAGTACTTACAACATTGGGCTTGTCTCGATTGTCGGGGATTACTGATGGAATCACTGTCCACAAAACATTTCAAATTTCGTGTCTTTTAGGCTGGCGAACTACAACCGCCCTCTTACGACCGAATGAAATTATGGTTAATCTTAACCGACGTCATGACAGAAAACTTTCTAAACCTTACATCCCGGCCCCTTAAATGCGTAGCCACAGCAAAGCATTTATCCAAATAACTTCAACTTCCATTTAAAACTGTCTAACTTTCCTGTTAATAAAACACAACTAAAATCAGAACTTACACTTAACTCTGCATAGCACATTCCATAAATTGCATTTACACACGTACATGTACATGTAGTACATTACAATAAATGCCTTTAGGGTGAATTTATAACCTATACACAACAAACACTTGTCGTCTAAAAATGTATACCGACAGGTCAATTAAAGTAACATTGGCAAAACGATAAGTTGCCTAGAGTACACATTAACTAAATCTCAACACAATTGTTGACACTCTGTAGCAAATAACAATAACAAGGATTGTTAAAGTCCTTGACTTTCCTTACACACTTTGAGTTATCTAGTGAATTACCAAAGGAAAATATGAAATATATCAGCTGAAACATAATGATTCTACCTCTATGCACTAGAGCTGCTAACTACTCAGAACTGTGTATTTCAGTACTCGATTCTTGAAACTAAACCCCCTTTTTGTGAGTTTTCAAGCAAATTTCAGTAACCCACCACTAAATACAACAGGGTTACACGCAAAATTGATTTTCAAATTCAGAAAATGGTGCTTCTTTGATTAAACTTTCTCATCATTCTCAATCTTGAGTAAATTGTCAATTTACTTCCGATATACAGAACTTTTAGTTCAACTATCCCTTTCATATCAAATATCCTCTTTTGGGTCTATGCATCAAATATCAACACAATTCGGTTCTTTAAAGTTTCAACTTGAACTAGACACTACATATTTGTATGCTCATGCACATTGACCAAATAACATGTTATCATGACAAATGATTCTCATTTGTAGTGATCACATATTTAACTCCTGCTCTTAAGAAAAAACATGTAAGAAATTACGTATGAATATCGTTCAAACAAAAATATCTTTCAGCAGTAGTCTCAGTTCAATACTGAAATGAATACATATATTCTGAAGTCCATCATAGTCTTTCTTCAAGTATTGAATGATAAACATATTATGACAGTCTATTACAAGGCTGAAATGTTTATTACTCTTCAAGAGTAGAGTCCACTGTCCTCAAATATAACGTGCCCGATTTACCTCAAGGGCACAATGCTACCGCAAATAGTCTTGTATAAAGTCTGAGGACTGTTTTTCTCAATTTCTTGCGCTTAAACAATAGTTTGTTGCTGTAAACGAGTTCTGTCTTGCGTCGACGTCAGTCTAACTGAAATATGATGATCAGGATCTTTCGCTTGTCACGGATCAGGATAATCGCGACACAAAAAATTCACAAGAGGCGGCGCTAGGCTCTCACCTCGCACGTTTAATTCACTGTGCATCAAATATAATTATCTCACATAAGAAATTAATGCTCCAATTTAGTCGTTCTTCGCTGTGGATCCATTTAAATTGAGATCGCTCTCCACGGTTCACCAATTTACGCTCTTTGCTTCTTCCAAAATTGAAACGTGATGATCATGATCTTACGCTCGTCACGGATCAGGAAAATTGCGACACAAACAAATTCACAAGAGGCGGCGCTAGGCTCTCACCTCGCACGTCTAATTCACTGTGCATCAATATAATTATCTCACATAAGAAATGAATGCTCCAATTAGTCGCTGTGGTTCACCAATACGCTATCTGCTTCTTCCAAAAGACATAGTTTCTGCACAGGCCTGACAAGGATACCGGTGCTATGTTTCAGCTTCACCGATCGGACGAGCTTGTCCTTCCCAGGATAGGTTTCGATTACTCTCCCCGTCAACCACTTGTTCCTCGGCAGATTGTCGATAATCAGCACGATGTCACCTTCCTCCAGATTTCTCGTCTCTTTCAGCCACTTCTGCCGCTGTTGTAAGGAAGGTAGGTATTCCTTCACCCACCTGCGCCAAAATAAGTCTGCAAGGTATTGAATCTGCCGCCAGCGTCGACGTCCATACAGATCATGTTTCTGGAACACATCAGGTGGTAGAGCATTTTTTGACCTCAGGAGCAGCAGATGATTTGGCGTGAGAGGCTCTGCATCCCTTGCGTCATCAGATGTTATGGTGAGTGGACGCCCATTGATAATTGCCTCTACTAGACACATAAGAGTCGTTAAGCCCTCATCATTCAGAACCTGCTGCTTCATGACTGCATTCAAGACCTTTCTCGTAGTTCTGATTTGTCTTTCCCATGATCCACCCATATGGGATGCTCTCGGTGGATTGAATTTCCAATCAATTCCTTGTTGAAGGAGATTATTGTGAATCTTCTCCTGGTTCCATCGTTTCAATCCCTCCCTCAGTTCACGTTCAGCACCTATGAAATTTGTACCATTGTCGGATCTGATAATCTCTGGTTGTCCTCTGCGTGAAATAAATCTCTGAAGGGCATTCAGAAATGAATCCGTCTCCAATGAATGCAGTACCTCTATGTGTATTGCTCTTATAACCAGACAAGTGAATATACATCCATATCTCTTCACAGAGCTCCTTCCTTGTCTCACCATGTATGGGCCAAAGCAGTCTACTCCCACGTTACTGAATGGAGGTTTTTCTGGTACCACTCTATCTGCCGGCAAATCTGCCATCTTCTGTTCCACTGGTTTTGCACGTTGACGTTTACATGTGAAACACTTGTGTAGTACATGACGAACTGCTAACCTCCCTCTGATTATCCAAAATCGTTGTCTGAGTAGGGATAGCACATACTCCTTCCCTGAGTGACCACACATAATGTGGTAATGTCTCACCAAAAGCTGTACTACATGATGCTTGGAAGGCAAAATCACTGGGTGTTTTGTCTGCTCTTCTAGTGGTGCATTATGTAGTCTTCCTCCAACACATATCAATCCTTCGTCTGTGAGTTTCACGCTCAATTTAGATAGTGGGCTGGATTTTGATATTCGAGTCGGTGACCGTTGTGTAGTCTTATTTTGCTGTAAGACTCTGTACTCCTCAGCATAGGTCTGTTGCTGAACGTATCTGACAATTGCTTCTTCAGCTACAGTCATCTCGTCAACTGTTACTGGCTGCTTCATATCCAGTAAATTCATATCCTTGCGTGCCTTTCTTCTCAAGCACTCCTTGACCTTCAGGATCCATGCAATACCTTTCTTCAGCCGGAACCAGGACGAGTAACTTTCAAGGAGTCTATCTGTCGCCTTGACTTCAGATTCGGCTGCAGCAAACACTCCAGTCTTGTCTTGCTTTACCTCTGGGTCATGTTCTAAGCTAGACTCATTCACTGTCAAGCTTTTAGGCCAATCGCATTCTTCTGACCACAAAAATTTTGGCCCTTCCTTCCATCGTCCAGTCAATTCCTCAGCTGTCAGTCCACGCGAGGCATCATCGGCTGGATTGACATCAGTGTTAACATGTCGCCACTGCCTTGGTTCAGATCCCTCATGAATGGTTGTAATTCTGTTTGCTACAAACGTATGGAAACGTTTATCCTCATTCTTCACATAATGAAGTACTATTGAACTGTCAGTCCAAAACACTGACTCTTGGAGGGGCAGATCCAGTTCCCGTTGTATCATACTGTCTATAGTGACAGAGAGTGTAGCCGCCATCAGTTCAAGCCGTGGGATTGTCATCCTCTTCAGGGGTGCAAGACGTGACCTTGCAAATAGTATGCTGCAGTGCACCTGACCCTCAACATCCTTCATCCGCAGGTAGGAAACGACTCCATAGGCTTTCTCTGAAGCATCTGCAAAGTGATGTAGCTTATACTCTGCTACTTGGCCAAAGTCATGCGGTCTGATGCATCTGTTGACCTGGAATTCAGTCATCTTGGGTAGTTCCTGTAACCATTCATTCCATCTCTCTATTTCCTTGCTTGGAATCTCCTCATCCCATGCAAGTTTAAGTCTGGTTAGTTCCTGCAAGATCATCTTAGCCTTTAGGATGAAAGGACTGGCGTAACCGAGAGGGTCGTAGATGGAAGATACAACACTCAAGATACCTCTCCTGGTTTGGGGTTTGTCCTTGGGTCTAAACTTGTACAGCAAACAATCAGTTTCTACATCCCAGCTGATTCCAAGTGCTCTCTCGACTGGAAGAGCATCATGATTAAGATCCAGACCCCTCACATCTTTAGCTCTCTCTTCTTCTGGTATGGATTGCAGGACAAATGGGTTGTTACTGACCCATTTGGTTAATCTGAAGCCTCCTTCACTGAGCAAGACCATCAAGTCCGCAGCAAGTTTCACTGCTGTTTCTTCTGTCTCAACTGACACCAGGCAGTCGTCCACATAGAAGTTCTCGAGAATGGCCTTAGATGCTTCCACTTTACCATTACCATCACCGTTTCTTGCTGTCTGACGAAGTGCATGGCTGCACACACTTGGGCTCCACGTACCTCCGAAGAGGTGGACGCACATCCGGTAGACCAGCGGTTCCTTGTTGAAGTCTCCGTCCTTCCACCACAAGAATCTCAACACGTCTCGATCTTCTGGAGGTACCCTCACTTGGTGGAACATTGCCTCTATATCTGACATGAGTGCTACTGGTTGCTGGCGGAATCTAAGCAAAACTCCCATCAAATTGTTGATAAGGTCCGGCCCCTGTAACACTGCATCATTCAGAGATACCCCTTGGTGCTTGGCCGCACAATCGAACACGATTCGCATCTTGTCTGGTTTTTGGGGATTCAAGACTGGATGGTGGGGCAAATACCAAACAGGGGTGTCCTTGGGTTGCCTAGTCTCCTCACCAACTTCCTCTGCATAGCCTTTCCTGAGGAGATCCTCTATGCCCTGTTTGTATTTCACATACATTGCTTGATCTCTTTGCAATCTCCTTGCCAATGATTTCAAACGCTGTTCTGCACTCCACTTGTTGTCAGGCAAGTTAGGTGGTCTCCTTCTGAAGGGCACAGGTAGTTGGAAATGTGCACCTTCCCGCTGGATGTCCCTCTCCCATATTTCCATTACCTTCTTGTCATTGACTGACATTGCCTTGTCTTTCTTAAGCACATCTGTAGCTTCGATCTTCCAGAATTGGCTGACTTGTTCCTCCAGTCTATCATTACTGTCAATGAAGCTAGATGTAGCTTTGGGTACACCATCTGAACTTGAACCTACAGGTCCACTCACTGACCAACCCAATTTGGTCTTAACAGCATAAGGGCCATGCTGTCCACGTCTCACCTCGATAGGTATCAAGGCTTCAGGTGAATCCTGCCCTATCAACAGTCCAACTTCATGTCGTTCAATGATCGGGATGTTAATTCCTTCTAAGTGATGATATCCTGAAATGTCATCCACATTGGCAATGTGTGTGTCTCTGATATTAATGGCGTCTCTTGTATACACACAGGGTAGCCTCACACAGTCTGTATCTGGTCCCGTGTCTGCAATCAGACTAATCACTGAGGTCTCTATGGGGCTATTACTCTTCTCCAGTGTTGTCAGGCTTAAACTTTGCTTCCTTCCAGTAGCATTGAGTTCTCTGGCCAAAGTGGCTGTACAAAATGTACTGGTTGAACCAGAATCCAACAGTGCATATGTATTCACAAATACATTCTCTCCTTGAGCTCTAACCCTCACTGGAACAATAGGAAGCACACACCTTCCGGCCCCTGTGACACACTTCTTAACAAACCCATTCTGGACTTGATGGACTTCGTTGTTCTGGGTTTCAACTGGAGCCTGTGTCGTTGTCATCCTTCCTGCAGATGAAGATGCATCCTGTGCAAAATGGAGAAATTTGGTGTGTTTTCTCTGGCATCCTTGTACTGAGCACCTTCTATTCAATCTGCAAAACCTACTGGTGTGGCCAGATTGCAGGCAGTTGAAACATAGTCTGTTGTCTTGAGCAAACTGAAATCTCATCTCGGGTGCCATGGATTTAAAACTGTCGCACCCAAACAAGGAATGTTCTTGCTTACACTTCAGGCACTTCAGGTTGACTGCTACTTCTGTTACCTCTGTAGCGTACATGTAGTTACTTCTTGTACTCTTCTTGTTGAAAGCTGGGTTAGAAGTTTCAACTCTTTTTGTTGTTGCTGTCAGATCTCCGAAGACAGGATCATTGGCTTCCTCAGCAGCGTTGGAGACAAACCTCGCCATGTCCGAGATATCGGGAGAACGCTCCTGCTGTCTGATGTCTCTCACCAATTTTAACCATCTACCTTTAAGGTAATATGGAAGTCTTTCAGCCACCTTCAGCAACTCTCTCTGGCTACTAATTTCCTGCAGTATATCCAGTGCTCGAAGAGTTTCCATGCCAATCCTCAACTCATCTGCAAACTTCTGCAGCCCCTTCCGGTCATTCGCATGGCAGATTGGACCATTGGTTATACGTTTAATCCAGGCTTCTCCTATCTTGTATTTGCTGCCAAAGCGTTCCACCAACAGCTCTCTGGCTCGTTGGTACCCATACAGTGGTTCCATGACCATACAGCACTGTATGATGCCCTTAACTTCTCCTTCACAGCAATGATACAACTTCATAAGTTTTGTCCCACTATCGAGTGAAGATCGACCAATTAAGTTGTCGAACGACATCATAAATTCATGGAAGTGCAAAGGACTCCCATCAAACTTCATCATCTCTACATTAGCCAGACTGATAGCTTCCAACCATCGTTGTTGCTGAACTTGGGTCTGCAGATAAAATTCTCGATCGTCTCGTGGTTGATAAGCTTGACCTGAAATGGGAGATGAAGCCATTTGCTGAGCTGGAAAAGGAATAGTCTCTTGTAGGAGCGCAGGTTCCTTGACATCATGATTGCTGACATGATGACGATGTTCCGTAGCATGCTCTGCACTTTCATGCACCTGCTTGACATTCTGCTGACTGGAACTCCTATTCCCTATACTCGACACCTTACTGCCACTCCTGTGTTGCTCATACACGTCTTCTTCTGCCTCTGCTGCGCTGAGCTTGGCACGCAAGAGTAACTTGGCCTTCCTTTGCTTAAGGCGTATTTCTTCGAGTTCTATCTCTTGTTCTTCCTGAAGAACTGCTAATTCTGCTGCTATTGCAGCCCTCTTGGCCCTGGTCCTAAGTCCAGATGACGTGGTGGAACTCTTCCCAACTTGACTTGCAGAGTCCTCTGGATTGACATCATCAACACCTACTTGACTCATGGTGACGAATGCTAAAGCTGTTATGAACTTTGTGTGACGTTAAATTCTGCTGAAGTGACCCCAACAGTAGGCTTAAAGAAAGGACGACGACATCCAAGTTGAGATACGTGCATAAAATGCAGTTCATCTGTAATATCAATAAAACAAACAAGCAATCATAAGCATGTGTACAAATTCACATGAATAAACAAACATCTATTGTATCGCACAACTAGCTTGCCATAAATGACCTTAATATGCATAACTGAGTAAAGAAAACCTTCAAGAATAAACTATGTGAGTGAAGCTCACTTGTGCAAACACAAACTGTATAACTGCCTCATTTATCTTATTCTAATGAACTGTCTCAAATTCTACCTTTGTTTACAAATATAACCCTTACAAATCATACCTCTCTATCTTGTAGGTTAACGTCATACACAAATAAACCCTCGACCAGCCTTATTTCCTGCCTCTATCTTACACTCTTTACTTGGTTCCTGAACTAAAATTCCTATTTGCTTCTACACCCTTGACATTCTTTATAACCAAGGAAAACAATTCATACTCTTTGTTTCATGTCAATTATCATTACTCATTACACACAAATCCAGATTATCCTCAACACAAACTGATATATGCACAAATTGTGCATTCACACACGTTATCCTACGTTTGTCTATATGTGGTGCTACATGCACAGACAACATTTTAACGTACTTTTCATCTTAAAATTACAAAAAACTAGATTTATATCTTGTGCCATTTTTGGCCTCATAAAAACAATTAAAGATTGATTTATACAAATAACAGCTTTATAGTACTTACAACATTGGGCTTGTCTCGATTGTCGGGGATTACTGATGGAATCACTGTCCACAAAACATTTCAAATTTCGTGTCTTTTAGGCTGGCGAACTACAACCGCCCTCTTACGACCGAATGAAATTATGGTTAATCTTAACCGACGTCATGACAGAAAACTTTCTAAACCTTACACAAGGTATTGTCATTGATTTTCACCTCCAAAATATTGAAGTTACAAGTAGCTTTATTAATTTATTCTAAATGGTCAAACTTTACAGGTCGCTTCCGGACAGCTTTTTTCACAGTGCAATTGCATGACCAGAACTCTACTCTATCTTTAAATAAGTTGTCAGTTGTTAATGAAGTTGTATCGAGATTGCCAGACTCCATGACTGGTTTACATTGCTCATTAGCTACGGACATCATGGGAGGGGAACCGAATGGAATGTGACGTCGTCGAGCGCTGATTTCATTCCAGTATCGTGGGGGCAGAGGGGGCAGCGTCCAGAAAGGACATGGTGGAAAACTTCATTTTGTTCCTTGTCAATTCCTTGATATTGTTTATCACGTTGGGTCTGGAGGGAAAAGTTGAGTAGACTGCATGTTTATAGGAAGTGCTTGAAAAGTTGAGAATATGTTGACAGTGTCCTCTGCAGAGCTAGAGAGCTAGAAAGTTGTTAACTCTTTGTCAAATCAAATGACTTTATGCCCTTCTGGCGCTCAACAGACGACATTACTCAAGAGGTCCTTGCAAGAGCGAGAGATGTATTTTTCAAACACTCCTTGACTACTGCAACCAGATGGGATACAACATCCTCAAACATTACACCGTTGTGAAGGAGTGGGGGCTAGATAGGTTTCAAGCCACTTGCAGTGCACTGTACTTTCCTTTCCTCTCGATAGGTGCTCGCTTGGGTTTTTATGTGTTGTGAATATATCGGGACATGCTCACCGTGGATGATGATGCAAAACCCAAATGTTTCTAGAAATAGATATCATAATGGAAACCTGCAGATTAGAGCCTGGAGATAATAAGCAAGAATGGGATGCTGTAATTGAGAGAGAGAGAGAGAGAGAGAGAGAGGAAGAGAGAGAGAGAGAGAGAGAGAGAGAGAGAGAGCAAGAGAGAGAGAGAGAGAGAGAGAGAGAGAGAAGTGGTGGTGGTGGTGGTGATGGTGGTCAAGAGAGAATGAGAGAGAGGCAGACAGACAGCTGACTGATGGAGACAAAGAAATTAAAAGAGAGGGAGAGAGAGTGAGAGAGAGAGAGAGAGAGAGAGAGAGAGAGAGAGGGGTGAAGTGGTGGTGGTGGTGGTGGTCAAGAGAGATAAAAAAAAGAAAAGAGGCAGACAGACAACTGACAGATGGAGAGAAAGAAATTAAAAGAGAGGGGGAGAGAGAAAGAGAGAGAGAGAGAGAGAGTTTGTGAAGGGAAAAGTGGTGGTGGCAGTGGTGGTGGTTAAAGAGAGATGGAGAAAAAAGAGGCAGACAGACAGACAGCTGACAGATAGAGGCAAAGTAATTGATAAGAGGGAGAGAGAGAGAGAGAGAGAGAGAGATAAGAGCAAGCAATATAATGAAGGGAAAAGTGGTTGTGGTGATGGTAGTGGTTAAAGAGAGATAGAGGCAGACAGACAGATAGGCAGACAGCTGACAGATGGAGACAAAGAAATTAATTGAGAGGGAGAGAGATAGAGCGAGAGATAGAGGACGAAAGAGGAGAACATGAGCTAGAGCAGAGATTGATGAGACAGATATAGAGTAGGGTGTAGAATGGATATAAGACAGATTCAATGAGAGACATGCATGTAGTCGGAAAGGGAGAGAGATGAGGAAGATGGAGAGAGGGATGAATCAAGAATAGAAAATGAAAACATAGATGGGAAAGATATGATAAATAACATTTAAAAAGCAAGGAAGGTGAGAGGTGTGGACATATAGAAAGTGAGAGAGAGAGAGAGAGAGAGAGAGAGAGAGCGGGATGGGGTGATCAAAAGACAGCTAAATATAGAAAGAGAATATGGGGGTCACAAATAGATGAGAGATTGGGAAAGAGGGAAGAGATACAGAGAGTGTGATAGATTAAAATATAGAGATAAAAAAATATCGAGGGGAAAAGATGTGAAGGTGGATACATGAGAGAGAAAGGGAGAAAAAGAGAGAGGGAGAGAGAGAGAAAGAGATAGAGATAGAGGGGGAGGAGGAGGAGGTAATGATAGCAATAGATTCAGAAAAAGAGAAAAAAATGAAATGATCAAAACAAGGGACCAGAGATTGAAAAAAGGAGAAATAGAGTGAGAAACAGTGGGTGAGAGAGAGAGATGGACAGAGAGAGAGATAGAGGGCAAGAGAAGGGAAGAAAGAGCCTGAGACAGGAGAGTGAGCTTGACATCAAAATGAATATAGCAAAAGTGGCCCTGAGGGCAAAAGCTGTTGTTGGACATTCAACAAAGCAGTGGTGTCCGCTGCACACGTATGACATTCATCTAGAGTAGATGTCGACACATTGGAATGACAAACAGCCACATGTTTATTATATGCATGACTGTCCTGCGTCAACATATCAATTAGCAGTCCGAACACATACAAACAAAGCAGTAGTAGATCACCTGCTGAGAGCCAGAAGGATGTTATTGGATAGTGTTATATAGAGTTAACCCCCTTCTGGCTGTGAACGGAAAATATTCCGTGGTCACATGAACGTCAACCCTACGCACGGTGCCAATATTGATGGATAGAGAGATTTCCCCTAGATGTATGGCATAACCATTTGCAACCCAAGTGGGGCTTGTTTGTTATACCGATTAGGGCTGCGTGGAACAAATTTCTTATACTCACTGCACATGAATAATGTATGAAATCTCACTTCTTTGCGGTTTAATCACCATTCTCATTACAGAATGACATGTCGTCTGTTGAAAGCCAGAAGGTTGTTAGATCTATATTAAAGCACATGTGTTATTGCCCTTTTGTCTCCAAGTACATGATATATGAATATTCCTCCTTGTGAATGGATTGGTTCTTCAGTGTTCATATATCATCTGAACATTAAGATCCAGAAGGTTGTTAACTCTATATTAAAGCATAATGCCCATCTGTCTCCAAAGATAGGATGTATGAATATTCCCCTGTGTGAATGGATGGGTTCTTCTGTATTCATATATCTCATCTGAACACTAAGAGCCAGAAGGTTGTTAGCTCTATATTAAAACATATATGTTAATGCCCTTCTGTCTCCAAACAGACGATGTATCAATATTCCCCTGTGTGAATGGATGAGTTCTTCAGTATTCAACATCGTCTGAACACTAGGAGCCAGAAGGTGGTTAGCTCTACATTAAAGCATATATATTAATGCCCATCTGTCTCCAAAGATAGGATGTATGAATATTCCCCTGTGTGAATGGATGGGTTCTTCTGTATTCATATATCTCATCTGAACACTAAGAGTCAGATGGTTGTTAGCTCTATAATAAAACATATATGTTAATGCCCTTCTGTCTCCAAACATAGGATGTATCAATATTCCCCTGTGTGAATGGATGGGTTCTTCTGTATTCATATATCTCATCTGAACACTAAGAGTCAGGTGGTTGTTAGCTCTTGCCCTTATGTCTCCAAATACATGATATATGAATATTCCTCCTTGTGAATTGATGGGTTCTTCATGAACACTAAGAGCTAGAAGGTTGTTAGCTCTATACTAAAGCATATATGTTAATGCCCTTTTGTCTCCAAACAGACGATGTATCTATTGGCTCTCCAATATTCATACATCATCTGAACATTGGGCGTTAACCGATATACCTTAATACAGAGTTAACGCCCTTCTGGCTGTCAGCAGAGGACATTGTGTCGAGAGAAAGAGCTCTTTTTACTAATTGTCTCTACCTGTATGGAAGCAGGTAAATGTCAAAGGCAGAGTGGAATATTTGAAGCCTGGGGGCAATAAAGATGGATTATGATGGAAAGCTGCGGCAAAGCTATCCAAAATTGAGAAATATATTAGCAGCTTCGGGAACGGTTTGAGAGCCAACCATTGATATTCATTTCCCATACATGCCCATGGAGATACCCATGCAATTGAGGAAGGGTTTTCAAAAATGATTTTCGAATTTTGCAGAACAAAATTTTTGGCATTGGCGATTAAAATTTGTTTATTAGTGTCATGTGCTTGAAAGATCATACAGTCATAGAAATATATGAGTTTTTGCATTTTAAAAGTGTAAATTAGTCTAGATTGAATGATTGTCATGGTTAGACTTTGTCCTTATTCATTGCTTGTCCTTCAGATACCTAAATCAATTCAATTATTGGAAATTTGTATAATATGTGGGTACATTTTTGCCAGGGAAGCTGACTTTTCTTGCTCGACTATCAACTTTTCTATCTCCATGTTAAAAATCATAACAATTTTGTTTTACTTTGGTCAAAATGAAAATTCTTTATCAGGATATACAAGAGAAGATGAAGAAATTGCAAATTGATCATCTCGCTGCCCAAATATGTAATGGCGGTTGCCTGAATATTGGTAATCTATAGTTATCAAGGGGCTGCAGCCCCTAGCCTCCTACGCCCATGGTCATAAATGATATGAAGTTGAATAAATCATCTGTTTAAAGCCAGAAGGGCATTAACTCATATGCTGTGACAAAGAGTTAAAGCCCTTCTTGCTTTGGACAGACGATGTATAGAAAAGGAATTGTGAGAAAGGAAAATCAAAGTAATAAAGATGATGTGATCTTTATTTTCCCAGGGTAGCCTCATGGACTGTTCTTGTTGATGGTCCATCAATATGTTGAAAACAAATGTTCTCTTAGGTTGTTCTCTTATGATTTTTATTTGCATTATGCTTCTTGTTTGGTTACGGGAGGTTCTGGGTTCCATCTTTTATTGTCCCATCCAACATATCACATAATAAAAACAAATAAAAATGACTCAAAACAAGTCAGTTAATCATCTCAGAATCAAGTACATTTTATTTGCTGAAACAAAACCTCTAGAAGACGATGCCGATAACATGAATATTCAAAAGCACAGTTTGTGTATTTAATTATTCATAACACCATCTGTTTCTTGAGAACTAAAAGGGCATGAAATCTAAACTACCCAGCCCAAGGAGATACCTCCTTCTGCCTCATCTCCTTTGCTTTTGTTGAAGGATTGTTAAAGTACCAGGAAAGCTAGGTCTGATTTCCAACAAAAACGCAGCGTGGCGTGGCGGAAGACAACAGTGGAGCCTGAATTCATGGCATTTTAAATGCGTGCTTGTGGTCGGATGTTTGAGGGTCAAAGAGTTGATGTCGAAGCCCATTCTTGTTTCTAGGAAAGCGCTCCGACCACACTGTGCCCTCCTGTAGAGTGTATGATCACACTGCTAATTACCTAGAGAGTCTGATAGGCTGGGGGATAGGAGAGTGGCAGTTTTTTTTCGGAGGAGGGGGTGTTTTGTTATGCAGCCATTCTGTCGCACCGTATATTTATTTTGAATAATATGGTGCAGCACAGATGAAAGAAAATACTCTTGCAATACTTACATGTATTAACAAATTAGAAATATGATGCAACAAATGGATAGATACACTGTACATAGTGACAACATCACCAAACAAGGGGCACATTGTTACTTTCTTAAAACATAATTTTCCCCCTGTTATATTTGTTGTCATGAAAAACCTTTGTTGCTTCTTACTTTCCTAACATTTATTTTTTTTTACTTTGTAATGCTTGTTAGTTGTTCATGCGTGTATTGATTTATAATTGATTAATTGTGCGCCAAGGATGCCTCTTCCAGACAGATTTAATGTGATTCCAACACCATGCTGAAGTGAAAACAAAATAATTCCAACACTCTGTGACAGAATGCTGTTCATATGTACGCGTGAATCTAAACACATTAATTGTTGCACAATGAATATATGCTGGTAGCTTTATTGGTTTCAAACTGTTGAGCCTTGACAGGTAAAGTGAGTCAATGTCGCGAGTTGGCACGGTCCATGCTCTCTCACTCTCTCTCTCATATTCTCTCTCTCTCTCTCCCCCTCTCTCTCCCTCTCTCTCCATCTCTGTATCTCTCTCTCTCTCTTTATATATATCAATCTCCCTCTCTCCTTTTCCCCTATTTTTGTATCTCTATCTCTCTCTCTCTTTCCTCTCTCCATTCCCCTCGTTCTCTCTCTCTCTCTCTCTTTATATCTCTCTCTCTTTATATCTCTCTATCTTTATCTCTCTCTTTATCTCTCTTACCCCTCTCCTCCTCTCTATCTCCTCTCTCTTTCTCCCTCGATATCTCTCTTTCCCTCTCCACCCTCTCTTTCTCTCTCTATCTCCTTCTCTCTCTCTCTCTCTCTCTCTCTCTCTCTTCCTCTTCTGGGAAGCTGATCAGTGGGGTTCCCCTGAGGTCACATCTAGAATGACCTTTGTTATATTTCGTTCATTATACATGTTCATGGGGGAGACATCAAGCTTGGTCTTAAAGGGGGACATTACACAGGATATGAAGTTCATTTTTAGCACAATGTACTGGAACGAAAAGATGTATCTGGAAGGCAAAATGCATAATTCACCTGTTGAGAGCCAGAAGGGCATTAAGACTGTAGAAAGTAAAGCCCTTGTAGCTCTAAACAGGTGAATGGCATGGGAGGGGGGGGGGGGGGGGGGGGTCATAGTTTATCTCAATATAAGTTAGAACCACATCATTAGGATGCATATGGCACTGGTAAATGTCCTACCTTTATTCTAGGCTTCAGATTACCTAAACATTCATTTACATATGTCAAATAAGTACTTTTAATGCAACATTCAACATCGCTTACATGTATTAATTTATTTCCTATATTGCTTTCCAATAGCCTCTTTTCTTGCCATTGCACTTCGCTAAGCTTTCCTTAAATAAAGATACATGTATGCTTGACAGGTATGCATGGGGGTGAAGTTGATTTCAACTCACATGATTGAATAGACTACAAATGCTAGTTTATGTTAATGTGCATAAGCTATCATATTTTAGACACAAACTTAATTATAAGGAATTTCATACTTTATTGTTGAATTAATTGATAAACATGGAGTTTATTTCTTTATCACTCTATTAGTACATGTTGATATCAGAAAACTCTTTTTTAAAAGATTTGTTTGTTCTACACCAATATCATGTTGTAGTTTTAACAAAATTTAGATAGGAATAACAGTACCTGTAGGTTGTGAGAAATTGCCTCTAGGCAGTTCACAGTATTTAACATTTATTTTTAGAATTCTCTTTAAAAAAGTATTCATCATTTGTTCCGTAACAGTGCGCTTCTGTGTCATCCAATGAAATAGAAGAAATAGATTGCTTAAATGTATTTTTAGTTCATGAGATTACCGATGAATTTACGCATCACTTCTTTTTCATAAAATACTGAAAAGCACAATTCAATCAATTCCACAATGGCCTTACATTTCTAACAAGATATTAGGCAATTCTGGTCGCAGATGTTTTTTATTCTGCATCACATGGAAGGTGATGAAAGTCACAACCAAAATATGGTTATATAGTGCATCATCCATAGAGGATTGTAGGAGAATAATCAATATAAGCACAAGATGTGTACTGTTGGGAATTATTCTCCTGTTGATTCAGCTGGATATTGTAGCCCCACGTATTGACTTTCATGTGTGATGAGGAATATTTTGGTAGAAATAGTCACAATTAATTGAAACATGACGCCTTTTCTTAAAAGTAAAGACCAGTATTGGAAACGCCCCAATTTCAAAAAATGAAATGGAAGCTCTTATTACCAATCATGGGAAAGAATATGTTTTGAATATTACATGATGATAACAATTTTGACGGGAAACCGCCTACTAGTATATCTCTTGCCTGTTGAGAGATATGAAATGCATGTGTCGCGCACATGTGTGTAGACCCATATACATCTTTCTGTGTACAGTGCTTCTAACTTTATGAAGACTTGGCCAAATTTCTTATAATTTTGATGATTCCAGAACCTTGCAGTACATCTATGCTAGATGAACCTTTTCTGATCGATTTCACAACGTTTCTTTCACAATGCAATCGCATGACCATAACTGGTCTTTAGCTTTAACTCTTGTCTGGTTGTTCTGTATTACTGATCATTGATTTGTTTTTCTTTTCCATATTGCTTGTAACTTCACAAGTCTTTGGGGGTAAAAATCTTTGTTTCTGCATGACAGAATTTCAGCCAGGGTATATGCTACATGTAGGTCTTTTTAGATTAAGTCATACTGGAATATAATTTCAGGGCAACAAATTCATCACCATGCATTGATAAGAACATGAAATGTGTAGCCATGGTTTAGATTGATCGAACCGAATAGCTTTGAACCCGAGCAAAATGAGAAACCGTTTATCAGGCGAAAGGTAGTGATGCAGCTGAGGGAAAATAGAAAGCAAGTTGAGAGATCGAGAGAGAGATACATGTAGATTTACGCCCCCAAAAGATTAAAAGTGCTGTTTAGCATGCTTGAATATTGTATGTCTTGAATTAGGAGAAGTCCATTATGTACATTTATGTTTAGAAAGATGCATTAGCATCTTTTTAATAAGAAGCAACATTGTTTAGTGTATCAAAAAGACACTTATTCCTTTTTATATATGTTCTTGTTTTTTTAATTTAAAGTACCTTTAGGAATGCACTTTCAAATGAAATTACATTTCTTGAGAGAAATTATCCTGTATGAATTGATTTATTTTTTAACACTGTCTTTACCCTGTAGAACCGTTATTATTTTTTACATAGCCCCCAGAATGTGGTAGATAACCTTTAAAGCTGACTACAAAGTAGGTATTAAAATATTTACATTTAGACTCCCATTTCATGGCCACCTCATTTGCTTTGTAATCAAATGCTCTACCCTGAAATGAGCTGCTCACAGACATCCCAGTTGGTTCTGGAGGTATGTTCCCATTATCCCAAATTTTCAAAATAAAAGGCTAATTCTGAATTGGGGGAAAGTACCCTATCACAAATTGCCCCACCAAGCTGTAATCAGGGAGATGTGTTGAAGAGGCAGGTCTTTTTCATCTGTTGCCTCTGCCACTTTCACTCCTGAAGATTTTGTGGCTGTGCTTGGGAAAGTAGCTTGAGCCTCATGTATTATTATCCCCTCGCGAGCCGGAGGGGATATAGTAACGATGTCGTCCGTCCGTACTTCCGTAACAATCTGGTTTCCTTTTGATTACTTTAGTAACTGGTTTTTGACGGATTTTAATATTTGATATGAAGGTACATGTACATGGTATCAAAACACAGCCGAAGTTTGATTTCGGAGTATGTAGGTTAAAGTTCAAAGGTCGTAGCTCATTAAATATTAAAAAAAAAGCTAATTGCAGCAGCGGGACTTGTACCGCTGACCTTGTGATCCACAGTCCGGTTTGGTATCCACTAGACCAAGATGCCTGTTATATGTTTGATGTTTGATGTTATTGTTATTCCAATTTTAACTTCCAATATTATGCATTTAAAAATGTTATTTTATTTCGATGTAGAGGTGTCGTGGTCAAGTGGATATATCACTGGACTGTGGATATTTAGGTCCATGGTTTGAGTCGTGCCGTGGCACTAATGTCCTTTGGCAAGATATTATTCTACATGTGCCACACTTGACCCAGGTGATGTAAATGGGTACCCTGCAGGAATTCATTCCTTGAAATGCCAGAGCGTCGTAATGGCAGCCATGCTAAAGCCGGGGTAGTAATTGTGGAGCGCCAGAAGTGTCAAGTTTGATAGTCAAGAACACTAAACAAGAACCCACTATCATACTCACGTTATTTTTATAGTTTAACTAACTTGGTTTACCTTATGTTTTTTGTTGAGGTGGTTCACTGTAGACCTTAGAATACTCTCACCCCTATTAACTCTGAATGTCATGTTGATTTATCTCTTCGGCAAATATTAGCTAAGACCACCACGCATTGGCTTTTGGCCTGCGTTCCGACTTACAGAATTCATCGTACAGGTTCATGAGACTTGTATACAGTATCTACATGATAACTAATTACGCTTGTACTTGTGTGGACATCGCATCAAGAAACGTGAAGCGCATGTCAAAAGCATCTTTCAAACGAAGACACAATAAAGAATCAGCATCTATATTTAGCTTTTATATAGCGCTTAATACAAATGTCTCTATATGCCCCTTACAAATTACCCCGGTCATTGGATTCAGTGCTTGCCCACACACATTGGGTGCACAATCTCCACTCCCTGGGGAGCATTACAGCCAGGCGTTACTTGACGCTCAAAAATTGTTTGACTAACAAAAACCATAAAACTGGGCATATCATGAGCGCGCACTGGTGATTGGCCAGCTGTCACATCAATGCATGGACCTCTTCAAAACTAGTTTCTTTATACATTTACAATATTTCTTGAATTTACAATCTAGTCAATGCCTCTTTCATTAGACAAAGATTCTTTATATGTTTTTTTTAACCAGTTTTGTATAATTTGTATATAGTCTGAATAGGCTATGAATGTTCTATCATTGATATCCCTGTAGTAGTGATCAGCTACAGTGAGACTCTTCATGTTGTATATATTTTTCAATTATTTACTATTGTTTACTACCTAATAGAACCTAATCATTTTCTGCAGCGCGTTATTCCACACCTCTAAATCACTTGCAGTCAACCATCTTATCACCAGTTCAGAGCCAGAAGGGTGTTAAAGGGATCGTTTAACAATGTTAAATATGAGATGCATGGCCCTACGTGTTATCAGTGTCTGTGTAATGGTGTAATATTTAAACCCTAAAAAAATTGCGCTTCCAAATGATCATGAAGTGCCTCAAAAAAGTAAAAATCTTTGTGTGACCGGTTGAACCATACTCATTTTCTCCAATAGACTGTAGTGTTATAAAAACCGAAAAATGAAATTTTGATTTCCAATCATAAATATCTTGATAATCAAACAGGGGATCGGCTTGTAAAAGTCATGGGATTGACCTACAGGTTTATAATTATGATTGCATGATGAGCTATAATCAAGGATCTTGTTTCAGAATCTGAGGCAATGTTACCAAGTCACTTCAAAGTATATGAGGATAACACGGTAGGCCAGAGAGATACAGTGACAAATATACAAGAATTGCATGTGACCTCAGACTTCTATTACTGTCATATTCCTTTGTCAATAATCATTTCTCCCCCATCTCTTATATTTCCCAGGATGGCAGTATTTCTTTCAAGGAGTTTATTTGCGCGCTATCGGTAACATCGAGGGGGACTTTAGACGAGAAGTTAGATTGTAAGTAGATACCGCATTCTCCTCATTCAATCATCTTTCCATTATCATGGCAGATTATTGTATTTTGTATGAATCAACCCCCGGATTCCCATTATGCCCTGACCTGGAAAAATAAGGTCTGTGTGACATGTTTTATTCATCATTCAGGTCTGTAATAAGCCTGGTCATATTTCAACGATATAAAAAGATTAAAATTTTGATAGAAAGTGATAAAAACAACACTGAGTTATTTATAGAAAGTTTATGAGTCTCGCTGATTTATGCTAATAAGCCTTCGGCACAATTTTATCAGATCCAAAATGCATTGTTAACATAATTAGATTGATTTTTTTTGTAAAAACCCATGCAACATGTAGCTTGAGAGTGGAAACTTCACTTTTCAAAGGACAACGTCAATATAAATACATTGTTGATACATATACATGTATGTCTAGCCGTATCTGCTGCTAAAATATTTTAATTCAGGAATGTTTAAAAAAATGAAGTTTAAGGCAAAATGGTTACTAGTTTTTTGTTTCACAAGAGAATTTTGCTTGTTATGAAAATACCCATTAATTTTCTTTGGATGAATTATGTCTCTCATCTTAAATTGTTAAAGATAATTTGGACCCTTTTTTTTCCAAATACGTTTTATGCAACACACTAAAAAGACAAAGAAGCACTAGAGAGGCAAGGTTGTATCAGTTTTAATTATCCTTTTTGGGGGGCCAGAGACTTTATTTTTTAACCAGTTTAAGATAGATTTAATACCCTCCATCATTTGTTTTTAATGTGATAAATATCTACCGTACACATTGTCCAGTTTCTATTTATGTTTAATTGACAGAAAAATTGGCATTATGGAAAGGCTTTCATGCGCATTGTCTGTTTAGAACTAGAAGGGCATTACCCCTATACAAATTTCAGTACGCTTACACGCGAGCTCGTCAGCGTGCTCACCAACGAGTTCGTTGACGAGCAAGCAGACGAACTCGCCAGCGAGCTCGTTTCGTTCCAAATATGCAAATTAGCTACGAGCTCGTTGGCGTGCTCGTTGGCGAGCTCGTTGGCATGCTCCAAATATACACGCTCGTCACTGGCCGATTAGCTCGTTGGCGAGCTCGTTGGTGTGCTCGTCAACGAGTTCGTCGGCGAGTTCGTCGGCGAGTTCGTCGACAAGCTCGTCGGCGAGTTCGTCGACAATCTTGTGGAATGGCTGCAAGCTTAATGTAAACTGATTGATACTTCATAATCTATATTGGCAATATCGATATTACCAATTAGGTAATACCAATATATATCGATATTACCAATTAGGTATATTCTATTCTCAATTGTATTAACTCCATCAAATAGATCATTTGAAGTGTATTCAAGAGTAACATTTAAAGTGAATCAGGCTCGTACACATATATATATACTAAATATGTATATTGTTTCTTGGTTAGTAATCATATAATCAATATCAATCTATCAATCTATTGCTAAAACGTTAATGTAATTGTAAAATGATCAGACAAAATAATCTATTGGTTAATAATGGCAAAAGGAAAATAGAAATCACAAAAATGATGTGCGTTGTCTTAATTTGCTTAACAAATCATGATAAATGTATTTTTCTGTCACACGTGTAAAGTAATAATGAATATTCATGAGATGATTGGTTTCAATTGGCCCTATTAGACTTTAATGGGATTTCAATTGGACCAATCTGCCCCATTAGACTTTAAAAGGTTTTCAATTGGTTTCAATTGGACCAATTGAAGTCCAACTTCAGGCCAATTTGGGTCCCATTAAAGTATAATGGGGCATAGGCCAATGGGGCCACTGGGCCCAATTGGTCCAATAGGGACAATCTGGACCAATTGAAACCATCTGAAGTCCTATTAAATTCCCATTGAAACCTGTTAAAACCTATTGAGACCAATTGAAATCAATTGAAAATTAAATTGGTGTTCAATTAGTTTCAATTGGATTTTCGTCTTGGGTACCTAGTTACAACAAAAAAGTGAGTTAGTGGGGCTGAAGATAAGATCACATATCGCACAACAAAAAAGTTTGAAACAGTCCGTTAATTCCTCAGCCTCCTCTTATGTAATAAATTCCTCTTATAGTACCAGTTAAACTTGAAGCAAATTGTTTGGTTTGACAGAAGCTAAAAAGACAATTAACAGTGCTAATTAACACAGGAATTTACAAGGTCATGGGCTCAGCCTGCAACCTCATATGGTACTGCATGTCCTACAAAATGGCCGCCTATAGCCTTGCTTCAGACTGTATAATTTCCCACTTTTCTGTGGCGGACCTGCTGCAGACTGTTCCTGTGGCATACTGGTATGCGGCAAGTCTGGAGCAAACTTTCGCCCTGCCGCAGATCTGCCGCAGACTGTTCCTGTGGCGTACTAGCTGGTATGCGGCAAGTCTGGAGCAAAGTTTCGCCCTGCCGCAGACCGTTCCTGTGGCATACTAGTATGCGGCAAGTCTGGAGCAAAGTTTCATCCTACCGCAGATCTGCCGCAGACTGTTCCTGTGGCATACTGCTATGCGGCAAGTCTGCAGCAAAATTTCTTTCTGCCGCATATTTCGGCATATACTTTGCCGCAGACTAAAAGTCTGCCGCAGGTCTGCGGCATACTTTTCACTTTCCTATGGGGAGTTTACCCCCGAGCTCGCCACGAGCTCCCCAGTTTAACCCACGAGCTCGCCACGAGCTCCCCCTTTTACCAACGAGCTCGTCACGAGCTCCCCAGTTTATACCCGAGCTCGCCACGAGCTCCACCTTTTACCCACGAGCTCGCCACGAGCTCCCCCTTTTACCAACGAGCTCGTCACGAGCTCCCCCTTTACCCCTGAGCTCGCCCACGAGCTCCCCAGTTTACCCGCGAGTTTGCCACGAGCTCGTGACGAACTCGCGCACGAGCTCGCCAACATTTAGTAAGATCGTTACTAGCGTCCTGGAAGCGTGTTACGAGCTTAAAGCCTAAAAAACGATCTTATTAAGCTTACCACGAGCATAATACGAGTTCGCGACGAACTTAAATTTGTATAGGGGTAACGTTAACTCATAATACACTACTGGTATATCCTCACTTAGAGTTTAATGACGTTCTAGCGCTCACCTTACGATACAGTCCTATGCACATGTTCAATTGATGTTTAAATGCATGGCAATGAATTGGAAGAAAATTGTAGACGTCATGCATGCTGTTTAATACAAACTCCTCACTCATGGGATATTCATGATTAGAAACACACCAATTCCCATGACTGCATCTCACTGATTCTACATGCCCTTTTAAATAATACACATTTTTTGATGTGTGAAGATTGCATCCAGGCACGCAGGTATACGTGCATTGTAAGTGGCTGTTCTTAAAGAGTATGTTGTGACTCTTCTAGAGAAACGAACAACAGGGGTGTCAAGTGTGATAGACAGCTAGAGCACTCCACAAGAATCTACTATTATTAGCAAAATCAATATAATTTGACATTTTAGTTGCAAAAATATTTTTAGATTTAGTTTTTAAGACCTTTACAGGATATATATATTCTTATTCCATTGTAATAAGTAAATGATTACTTTTTATTATTAGAAAAATATTTATTTTTTAGGTGTGCTGCATGTACTGTAGATAGTGAACAAATACAGTGTATCAATCAAACATGCATAATTACTTTGTATTCTTATTATTTAATAAAAAATCATGAACACAAGTGAATATATTGAAATTGATGCACTTTCATATCCACCACATTTGTGAAAAAGTTAAATTTAAAACATTTCAACTGCTGTAACATGTATTTCTATCTTTTGCAATGTTGGGAGTAGAATTATTTTTAAATTTGACCCCTTATCCGACTTAATTCACCCTTGTAGAAAGCTAGGCTAAAACTAACCTAGCTTATGGTCCAACACAGGCAGATGGATAAGAGATTTTAATGTTCAGTGTGTACTTGCATCCCTCTAATTCTGGCCTCTTGATGCCTATTTAATGAGAGCTAGGGAGTAGATGAGGAAGACTTGTGGGGTCGTTGTCATAGCAAGGTGTTGGTGAGGAATAGAGAATTTGGTGGTAGGGTATGGTAGTAGCGTATATAGTTATAGTCTGAGGGAGTTGTATGGTTGAGGATCGATAAAGATGATAATGGTTGTGATAATGATTATGATGATGACGGTGGTTGTGATGGTGATGATAATGTTTGTTGTGTTCGTGGTGATTGTGTGGATTATGGTGGTAATGATGATGATGAGGATGATGATGATGATTATATGCATGGTGTTGATGATGACGATAATGATGATGATGATGATGATGATGACGATGACGATGACGATGACGATGATGATGATGATAGTGATGAGGGTGATGGTGATGGTGATGGTGATGATGATGGTGATGATGATGGGTATAGTGATGATGATGGTGATGATGATGAGGATGATGGTGATGGTGATGATGATGGTGATGATGATGAGGATGATGGTGATGATGATGGTGATGATGATGGGGATGGTGATGATAATGTTTGTTGTGTTCTTGGTGATTGTGTGGATTATGGTGGTAATGATGATGATGAGGATGATGATGATGATTATATGCATGGTGTTGATGATGACGATAATGATGATGATGATGATGATGATGATGACGATGACGATGACGATGATGATGATGATGATGATAGTGATGAGGGTGATGGTGATGGTGATGGTGATGATGATGGTGATGATGATGAGGATGATGGTGATGATGGGATGGTGATGATGATGGTGATGATGATGAGGATGATGGTGATGATGATGGTGATGATGATGGGGATGGTGATGATAATGTTTGTTGTGTTCTTGGTGATTGTGTGGATTATGTTGGTAATGATGATGAGGATGATGATGATAATGATGATGATTATATGGTGTTGAGGATGTTGATGATGATGATGGTGATGACGATGATGATGATGATAATAGAGACGATGATGATGATTAATTGTGGTGACAAGAGGATGTTGGTTTTGACATTGTTGAGGCTAATGAAAGTGAAGCGATGGATGGTAAAGTAAGGTAAAGTAAGACGGAGAATGATGATGATGATGGTGGTTGATCAGATTAAACTGGAGTGCAGATGATATTCATTCTCTGTATTAATATTCAAATTTTGATGATGATCAAGAATTCTATGATAATAAATCCCTGCTCAATACATTTAATAATTAATATACTAATAATTCTTGTCCAATTTTTCCTTTTTTATCATGACAGGGGCCTTTGATTTATATGACTTAGATAAGGATGGCTACATCACAAAGCAAGAGATGCTTCATATAGTAGAAGCAATATACAGGATGGTTGTAAGTATACCAATTGAATAGTCATCCTTCCGATAAATGTGTATAGCCATGTACATGCAATGCTGGCTGCTGCTGTTTATTTTTTATTTTTTACTGGTCTTTACAGTTTCATTTTATATTCATTTGAAATATATTAGGCATGTCAAATATTTAAACATAATTTGAAATATTTTTATGAAATACAAGATTTTCCCCCTTTGCTGCTTTTATATTAGCAATTTATTCAGTATGATATCAATGACAAACTTTGTGCCCTGAATCTGACCATACTTCAGACCCATCAGTCTTGAGATTCGTAACCAATGGCAACTTACCCCGGGGAACCCAAGTAGATGTGAAAGGTGCTCCTGTATTTTCCCCTGTTTACCCAGACAATAGAGCTTGTAATTTTTTGAGATTTTCCCTGGGGAACTCTGCTGGGGAAAACCTGTTTATTTGGTTTGAAAGGGATATTAAATGCACTAATATTCTGGTTGTTAATATTCTTATCAGTATTTAGAACCTAAATCACGAAGATTATGGTGGCTTATATTTCCATATCCAAATATGATTGCCATTAATTCCTTCGGAAATCGGATTGCAGGAGGGTCGTGTAGTGTGTGTCAGGGCCTTATAGTTATACTTGCCATCTATAGGACGAATTGGCCTCGGAGACTTGTTTTTTATTCATTTCAGAGAGAGACACAAGAGCACTAAGTCTATATTATTAATGAATTCCCTTCTGAATCTCAGCAGACATCCAGTTCATCTATAATTCTGATTCTTATTTTCTCTCTATTTTTCTTCCAGGGCAATATGTTAGATCTTCCACACGATGAAGACACACCGGAAAAAAGAGTAACTAAGATCTTCACACAAATGGATAAAGTAAGCGCAATTGATTATATTAATAATCTATTTTTCGAATTGTATTTCTTTGCTCTGCCCAGCCACCCCATCTTTTCTCTGTCTGTCTTTCTCTATCTATATATCTATATATCTGTCTGTCATTTCATTGATACCACATTATTTTCCTAGTCACCGCATCTCTCTTTTTCCGTCTGTCTGTCTCTCTTTCTGACGTTTCTTTATACAGTGTTGTTTTTTAGTCTGTATGCTCCTTTCTCTATCCAATGATTCTTTATACAATGTTCCTTTCTATGAATTTCGTATAAATTACACGTAGTCAGAACAGGGACCTGTTGATGTTATAAAGTAATCAGGACCCCTGATATCTATTCTGCATCACCACTCTTGAAACCACCTTCCTATATAACTCCTATAAAAGAGGACACTCAGGCGTAATGTCCACACTAAGATTGCCCTTTGATGATGCTATTAAACTGTGACTGCTTACATATAAGACACCCCCAATGGATGCGTTTCAGAGGCCTAGGCAAGCCCTCTATATATCGAAAAGTCCCTAGATAGGTCCCTTGCCGATGCTCAAGAGGTATGTTTTCATCAGCTCAAAATTGCCAAATAGCCCGCTATTTCTGATTTGGGAAATAAGCCCGAAGTTACAAATTGTGTCTTCATCAGCTCGAGACTCGACCTCGGAACTCAAAACTCGAGCACGAGAGATTAGCTCGAGATATTTTGCTCGGCTTTCGCGGATATTGCGAGTCTTCGGGCTGCATGGTGAAGAGCACCGGACAAATAGCGGGATATTTTGCAAACTAGCTCAAGATATCTTAGGATGATTGTCTCAACCAAGTATCCAATTGCAATTGCGGGCTGATGAGGACGCAAATTAGCTGGATAATTTGCGATCGGGATAGTTAAAATAGCGGGTTATTTGACAATCTCCAGCTGATGAAGACAGGCCTAAGGAAGCTTTCGATGATAATAATTCCATTGAATTGAGAGGAATTTCACATGGATGATCTTGGTGATGGTCGGTGATAAAGCATCCATGCATACAATCAAGGTCATGCATCCTGACCCTTAAGGTGCAGTCAGTGGTTCTTTAAGGGGAAGTCCACCCTGATATTAATTTGGTTTAATAGAAGCAGAAAAGTTAGAGGATTGGGTCAGTGAAATTTTGGGTAAAATCCAATTAGAAATAAGAATTAAGTTATCAAATTTTTTAGAAGATGTCATCAGTGAAACACAAATTGGCAACACTGTGACGTTTCTTGCGAGTTACTGAAAACAGAATAGATTTGTTTTATATAGGGGTTGTAATTTTGTATAGAAACATATTTGCAATAATTATATTTAAGGTGCATGTATGATTGAAAATTTCTGTTGGGAAAATAGAATTTCGGAAGAGCTCTGGGTTTCCTAGAATCTAGATTATCTCTGGCGAAATCTGAGCCATGTTTTCAAACATTTTCAAACATATTTTATGACTTTAATATTTCAGAAAGAATCATTTCACCTGTTTCTTCTTCTTCTTCTTTATAACCTGTCAGTGTAAACTTTTAACCTGTCACACTCACAGATTTTCAAACTTGTTGTTTTAAAGTTCAAACGTGTCGCTGTTTCATGTTAAAATCCCTCAAAATGATTTGCCGTTTGGCACAATTAACAACAAGGTTAAAGGTGAGCTTGTAAAATAGTTAAAATTACTGCTTGTCTGGCATGTAGTACAAAACTTTGAATATTTGTAATACTGATCCCAAACCCTCATCATGGTTAGTGGCTTGTTATTTATAATTTCTGAGATTTCAAAAATTAAAGTTTAAAACTACGTCGATCATGTGCTTACATAGCTAATATCTACACACTACTTTAATTATTATGGCTACTAGATCTCTCACGTCTAGATATGAGATTGAGTGCAGAGCAAACAGTCCGTCTATTGATTATTCTTCTAGAGTGTAGTTATTTCCACCACACTTATTATTGCCCTTTCTGTTCAACGGACATTTACACAAGGTCATCAGACATACGTACCGTACCTCTTTAAATAGGAGGGTCTCAATTGTACTAAATTCGCTGAGGATCAAGTTAACAGAAAATTGCCCACAAACATAAAAATGGTATATCTATTTGGGGAATTTACTTACAAAGCTTATATTTCTATTTACCATAAGAACAGTTGAAAATGGGGGAGGGGAGGGGAGGGGTGGGGATGGGGCTGCCACACCCTACCCCCACACCCCACCCCACATGTACTCGTATATTTTACCAGCAGTGCCATGTTACCATTATAATGGTTGACTGCATGTTCATCTTGTCACAGAAAGACCTTTCAATAGTTACAATAGTTGTCCTATTTTTGAAGAAAAAAAACAACTCAATTTTTTAGGGATGGCTGTTGAAGCCTAATTGTGTCACTATAAGTTCTTTTTCTTCTCTGAAGTGTCAAATCACTCAAATGAATGGGAGATTGTGAATTCATATGCAGAGGGCTTGTGATCCAATTTCTGTGCATTTAGGATAAAGTAGGAAATAATTAATTGTTTTAGTCTCCAGGTAGCATATTACATTACTCTTCAATTTGGTTGTACACATCTCTGTTTTTTGAGAAATGCATAAAGATGGCTTCTGCTGCCTTGTACCGTTAGCCTTAGTAATGCATGCATCAAGAGACATAGATATTTAATGATTGATAGATTTAGCATTGATGAAATTATTCTACCCTCACTATGAATATGACGGACAAAGAAAGAGGACAAAATGTACATTTCCTCATTCTACCCTCAACAAGTGCTGTGGTAGACAAAGGAACATCCCTTCACTGCTATTATGTAAAATAAGTAGAACAGGTGAATATGCATGTGACAACTGTTCTACACATTTTTACATAATAGCAGTGAAGGGATGTTCCTTTGTCTACCACAGCAATTGTTAAAGGGTAGAATGAGGAACTGTATATTTTGTCCTCTTTCTTTGTCCGTCATGTTCATAGTGCCTATCATCTTTCCATAACTGAACACAAGATCAAGGGATAAATGGAGAGATATCGACAAAAAGATACAAATGGATTATTGCAAACAAACCAGTTCAGAAGAAATATTAAAAGCTTGTTTATTATTGAAAAGAGGCCATGGTCTGTCAAATATTGTTTACAAGAGAATGTAAAATCAGATGACATGTGTCTATTGATCGTAAAATTGTACTCAACTATATTTAAATTCTTAATTTTTCCTTAAATTTCTACACATTCACCCCCTTCCTTTTTCCTCTAGAATAAAGATGGAAAGCTAACAAAGGATGAGTTTAGGGAGGGGTCAAAGTGTGATCCCTGGATCGTCCAAGCGCTCTCACTAGAAATACCCCATGACAGCTCCTCCTAGCAACAAGACTATGACATCATCATCGTCAACGAAGCCAAGCAATTAATCAATGAAATATATCGCACGACCTGCAATGCCAAGAGAATTCTCTCATACGACCTTCAACCCTTGACCTGGATGAGTTCAGGGAGGAGTCAAAGTGTGATCCCTGGATCGTCCAAGCGCTCTCACTAGAAATACCCCATGACAGCTCCTCCTAGCAACAAGAGGATGACATCATCGTCGTCAACGAAGCCAAGCAATTAATCAATGAAATATATCGCACGACCTGCAATGCCAAGAGGATTCTCTCTCAAACGACCTTTAACCCTTGACCTGCGTATGCCGCATCATAAACCGTGTGCTCGACCAGACATGAGGTTTGATCTTCTCGATCTTCACACTTGAACGGAAAACCATCCATGTTTTCAAACAAGATTTATCTCGTATATAGGGATCTTTTCTGAAATTGTCACAGTTGAAGAAAAAACAAAATCTGCCAAAACTATAACAGTATAAGATTTCACAGTAACCCTCAATATCTGTAGAATCATCATAAATGCATATACTTGTTTTCGTTTTCAGATTTCCATGGATGAGGAGAAAACGAGTTTTTGCTCTTCATGTTAATCCTCTAATTTTTATCAAGAATTGAAGAATTTTGAAGATTTTAACCTTTTATGTACCTTAATAGCCAATCAACACTTTGGCTGGTATGCCTCAGGTGTCAATTGGTACAAACATAGAAACAAATTAACAACAGGGGTCATTCAATGTGTTGCAAATTCAAAATGCAACTGCCCTTTTCCTGTATTAAAATGCATTTGAAAGTTATGCCCTATCACATGAATACATACATACATAGGCAGTATGAAAGAAATCTTATATATCACAAGAGAATAAATGCAAATGTTCTCTTGAAGAATTTTTTTTTGGCACAGAGATATTTTATTTGAAGCACATTAAGGGTTAAAGGTAATACAAAGTTTTTGGTATGGGGTCATGAATTTGGTTCAAATTAACATATTGGAAGCATATGCCATATATCCTACAACATTCAGTGATCGTTGTCACGGTTGAAAACGAGTCTAAAGTTATGAAATTGTAAATAATAAACTCTTTATGTTGTATAGCTCCCTCTCAAGGCCAATATATTAATTAAGCTGCAAAACAATGTTTCTTGACTTAAATCGACCGGTTATGTATTCCCGTTTGGAAATTATATATTACAACTACATATTCTGAGATTTTCATGGTCGCAGCTAACCATCGTACGGCCGTAGGCGCTATTTTAAATTTATCAAAATTTACCGGGAGCACCGGTAAATTTTTATATTCAATTTTTCTTGAAAGCAGAAGTGTTTTAGGGGCTAAATTTTCTCATGCTTATAATAAATTCACAGGGGCATCCAAATATATCAAAATTGTAAAGAATCCCTATCCACCCAAATTTCAAAATTTCCCAAAACTTTGTATTACCTTTAACATTCATATGCCTTCTCCATCTCTGATCTAAATATGGCATAGAATACTCAATCTATATTCTTCATTGGCTTTCTGCAGGGATGTGGTGAAACAGAATCTCAATGTTGGAATAAATTGTAATAATATATTTTGTATGTGTCTTTGCTGTAAAAAGGAAAATAATTGTACAAAAGTAGAATTTTGGAATGTTTATATTTGTAAAAACCACACTGTACATACAAGAAATGTTTTAAAAGTTGTGTGTACATATATTGTATCAATGATTTGAGAATTTGGGTTTGCTTTTGTTGAATGGGCATTTCAGTCTCATTTTGAATTGGTGAGTTGTGTGAGACAGTGTTTTTATTTCTATCAATCGATGATTAATTTCAGTATTTATTTTATTCTACCATGATGAAACAATTGGTGTATTCGGCTTTCATCGTATGCATAAAATTTTGTAGAATTTTAATGACTATATGAGAAGAATGGTGCTCACGGGAATGCACACAAGTACAGTCAAAGCTGATTTAGTGACCACCTGTCTACAAAGGCCACATTTTTTGTCTCCTGGGTGGTCTTTATAGACAGGTTTCACTATACAACAACAGAATGGAAAGCACTCTTTCTATGTAATTGTTAAAAAATAGCTGAGATTACGAGTAAAATTTCTTGGACTTCTAGATGTGTATCATCAAAGAGATAGGACATTGTCACAAAAGGGGCGTCTTCATCATCTCGAGATTGTCAAATAGCCCGCTATTTCTGATTTGGGAAATAATCCCGAAGTTACAAACACGTCTTCATCAGCTCGAGATTCGACCTCGAAACTTGAAACTCGACTTTGAGAAATTAGCTCAGCGTTCGCGCATAGTGCGAGTCTTCGGTCTGGTAAAGACGCACCGGACAAATAGCTGGATATTTTGCCAAATAGCGGGATATTTTGCAAACTTTCCCAAGATATCTTGGGATGATAATCCCGACCAAATATCCCGCTAATTGCAACCTCGGGCTGATGAAGACGCAAACTAACTGGATAGTTTGCGATCGGGATAGTTGAAATAGCAGGATATTTGGCAATCTCGAGCTGATGAAGGCAGGCCTAAAGAGTTTTTGTTTTCTCACAGTGTATTTCAGTACAGAGTGCTCAACCTTTTCACATGTTATGCTGTTGCGATGCAGAAAGTGAATTATAAGCCAAAATTACATGGCAAAGTCATTAGCAATCATTTACATTTCCTGCATGTTCATGTAGCTAAGAATTGCATATATCCCCGCCCCCCTTCTTCATATATCTCTCTCATTTTTTAGTATTGGAATTTTGCCAGCCATTTTGAAATATATCTAGACCACTTTTTGATACAGAATTCAAATGTTTGCAGGCTATGCCTGGGAAGAATGGCCTTTACGCAATGATAATTGTTAGTCTTTATTGTATATTTCATACTGTCTGGTAACAAGGCTAGGGATTACTATGGAAAGAGGTCTTGACAAATACTATCATTAAAAGGTTAGGGGGTCAATTGTATGATTGGGTTTGAACTTGAGTACCCTTTGACGTACAAACCACACCAGAAAGGGTGTTAACCAAGTTTCTGGGCGAGTTGAAGGTATTTCTTATACAGTGCGTCCCAGAAAAAACGAAACCGAGAAGTATCGATGTTCTATCATAAATTAATCACAACTATAATTAATGAATGATACATATTTGGAAAGCTTAAAATCTCCTCTTTCATGTGATGCTACTCAGATAATGCATATTTCACGCATGAGTGATTAAAAGCAATTTGAAGGAAGGAAACCAAAAAGACATTTGGTGGGCGGTATCTGAAATTCGAAGAAAAATTCACATTTCTAGAAAGTTGAGTTTCTGCCCTTTCATATGACACCTCAATCAGGGAAAATGAGCGAGGAATGACAAAGTTCTGTTTGTTTAAAGTAGTGCTTGCATTTCCATAATTTTATTAAACGAATTCGTTTTCACTGGCTGCCTTCCGTATCAATAAACAAAATTAACAAAGGACTTAACTCCGTTTCATTGACAATCAGCTGTAGACGAGAGTCTTCATGTATGGCTGATTGTCAACGAAACGGAGTTAAGTCTTTTGTCAAATCTGCTTTTTGCTACGGCAGGCACCCAGTGAAAACGAATTCGTTTGTTGAAGTTATGAAAATGTAAGGGCTACTTTAAACAAACAGAACTTTGTTATTCCTGGCTCATCTTTCTTGATTGAGGTATCATATGAAAGAGCAGAAAATGATCTTTCTAGAAATATGAATTTTTCTTTGAAATTCAGATACCGCCCGCCAAATTACTTTTTGGTTTCCTTCCTTCAAATTGCTTTTAATCACTCATGCGTGAAATATGCATCACGTGATTAGCAACAACTGAAAGAGGAGACTCCAAGCTTTCCAAATATGTATCATTCATTAATTATGGTTGTGATTAAGTTATGATAAAACATCGATACTTCTCGGTTTCGTTATTTCTGGGACGCACTGTATAGTACCAAGTATTTTTTTTTTGTATCACGGAAATGTGAACATAAATCGACATAAATGTATTATTTTACTTGGATTTTGTCTGATTCAGGCTCTTGGAAAATGATATGTGTTAATGCCTTTTTACATATGTAGGTCTCAAATGTTTGGTTGAAAGATTGCTTTTAATTTAAAAAAGTTTGATTTTTATTGTAATTTGTAGAACTGAAGGAGAGTTCCTATTTTGATCGCAATAGTGGGTATCTTTTATTATTTGTAAATTTATGCATTGAAGTGATTTTTGTTTGTAATTTTCCATTGTAGCATTTTTGCCTTCTACCCTTTTTCATGAAAAATGATTATAATTTTCTTTATTTCTTCTTTAAAAGCAATGCGTTTGAAATTCTACCTTATTAAAAAAAAAACTCAATATTTTACATTGATTGATTTCTTGATTCAACCATATTTAAGGCTTCTGTTTTTTTTTAATAGTTTGTAAATTTTCTTGGGGTATTTGTGTAAATTTTCTTGGGTCAATTTAGTCATCTAGATTGTTGCAATTTATTTATGTGATGTATTTAATAGAGACAAGCTTCTTTCATTTATATTTTGTAATCATTTACTTCAAGCTGGTCTTGGTTAGTAACGCTTTGTACTTGTAGCAAATATTGAGTTTAGATTTTTTGTGTAATGAAAACAACTACAGCTACTTGTAGAATGTGGAGTGAGAGAGGTAGGTACATGGATGGTTTATTTATTTCTGTTGTTAAAGGCACATTAAATACAGCAATGTTCTTTGTTTTCCAAGACTCAAGGAAAATTTAGACTTGTAAGCTCATGAATCAGTCCATAAAACACAAAGCCATAGTACATTATGTACTCATGTGTGTCTAGTTCCAGCAAGTTCTTGTTGGAAATTCTTCTTGAAAATATCACATTTATTTCAAAGATATATATAAACGTAAATTAAGGATTTAATTATTCTTTATCATTGTCAAGCTATGTAGATATGTTTTGAGACGTTTTTTTTGCCTAGTTTACATTTGCAGTATTCCTTGACAAAAATAATACCATTCTCAAAACTCTCTTTGAAAAGACATTTGAGTTTTTAAAAAATTAATTTGGACATTTTTATGATATTGTCTGTTGAGAGCCAGAATGTCTTTAACGCTGTGTAATATTCTATAAGTTAACGCCCTTCTGGGTTTCAACTTATGAATTATACCTCTTTCTTGGGTAGACTTTACCTATGAAAGAATGTTAGGAGACACTGGGATTCTTATATTTGAATTTGAATTCATTGATTTATCTGTCGTACCACAGGAATTCTTTTTCCAACGGTAACAGAAAACTGATAGTGTTTGCCACAGAGCTTTTTGTTCTTGGGGTTTAAGGCTGACCATTCTAAAAAGATTATTTCAGCGCGCGCACCTTCTTTTATATCTATTATTAATAGATCATCATTTAATTATCAATTTTTCATTAAAAGTGATTGATTAATGGCTATTGAATAATTCATTTATCTTTACTGTTATTAAATTTTAGGTATCTGATAATGAATTATACATGTAACTGTACTCTAAGTATTTTACTTATACTGTAACTTTGATAATTTTCCCTTTACTATTGGGATCATGTTAAAGAGTCAATTAAAAACTTTTTTTTTAGTGACAAGGGCATTAACTCTGAGTAATAATGAATGTGTTAGCACCCTTCTGGCTGCAAACAGATTATTTGTGCTGAAATTTAGACACGATTCACACTTTATTATTCTGAACCAGAAACAATCTCACCCGGTGAACCTGTTGAACCCTTTCCCCTAATTAATAGCCTTGTAAATTTGCTTTTTCTTTTCTTTTCTTCTCCAAATATAACCCCTCACCCAATCATTCCAATGCCCTCTCAATAATTGGACTTGTGCTACGCAACTAAACAACAGGATAATAAATTTAAGACAATCATTTGCCCTTTACCAACATTTTCTGCTATTAATTGAACATTTTTATCATAACTGCCATACTCTCATTTTCTAATTTGTGCCATAATACTTTATTTTGTCTGTTCAGAGCCAAAAGGGCATTAACTCTGTGTTAAGGTTATACGGTTAATGCCCTTTTAGCTCCAAATAGATTATTTGTTCTTTGTATATTATATATTGTGCTACTTAATATGCTTTTAATAGTGTCTATGTGTAAAAAAGTCATATTTTTCTTTAATGATATGGTTGAAATTAAATTGAAAATTTAACTCCAATATACATCTCTGTTTTGAAATCAACACTCCAATAATTAGATTATTGTTATTAGATGTAATTTTGTATGTATTGTCGGTTTATACAGGGCTGTTGCATTTGTACATCGAATTATCTTTTGTCCCATTCCTGTTTGTACTTAAAAAAAATAATTAATAAGCATTTGAAATGAATGTGTGCCGTGTATTTAGATGAACGATACTTGAAATATGTTTGATTTGATTTTAATAATTTTGATGCAATGATCTATTATTTTACCTTTCTTTCTTTGAGGAAATTTCAGGACTGGAAATGACAACTCAAAATAATAGTGTAATTTTGATGAGGAATGAATTTTTTGACTCGTAGTTGTAGATCCAATATTTTAGTAATATTTATAGGTCACATTAATAGAAGTGATTCTTTTTTTATTCACCACCCGATTCAATACATGTCAATGTAGGTATTTATATCAAATTTGCAAGATGAATAAAATATAATGTACATATTTCATATGAAGTATGGTTTGCAGTGTGTTGTTGTGAAGTTGCCTATTTTGATTACTTTCATGCTATGATATATTTAATCATCTCATCTTGTAAAATGATTAGTGCACCATGACCTATATACCTCTATATTTTTCTCGCCTTTCCTTCTCCCTCTTTTTTCTCCCCTTTCCCTCTCCCTCTTTTTTCTCCCTCTCTTTTCTCTCACTCTTCCTCTCCATATATATTTCTCTTTCCCTCTTTTCTCTTTTCCTTTCGTTCTCTTCATCTGTTACACTCCAGTCATCTTTGCTCTCCCATATTTTCCCCTTCTTCATTCAATGCAAGTCTTATAAATACATTCATCTAATATGAAAACAAATACATCTCATAAATCCATTCATCTTAGGAATACATTCATCTTATAAACACATTCATCTTATAAATACATTCAGAAAGAACACAAGATTCAGACATAAAATAATTATATTTATTAATAATTTAGCTACAATGATCGCTCAACACAATTTTGCACCAACATCACAACATGAAATGATGTAATTGTACAGCACATATTAACAAAATCAAGTATTTCATAACAGGGCCTAGGTCATGAAACATTACTGCTTGGAATTTGACTAATTGGTGTGAGTGTATACAGGTGTACCTAGACAGAAATTATTTAAAGTGTTATAATGGTATCAAAAGGAAAAGACTTTCCATTTGTTTTAGACCCCTCTGTAAATCACAAATAAGTATTCTCTGTATATTAATAATAATAATAGTGGAGTCTTATATAGCACTCATGTCTGGCACATGGCCACTCCTGGCACTCCCTTTATCATTACCCTGGCTTTAGCACGGCTGCCGTTAGTGCGCTCAAGTATTTCATTGTTACAGTACATGCATATCCCTTACATGGTTTTCAAACTTTCAAAACAAAAAGATTCTATTGTAAATCTGCTTTACTTTACCACAGCAATAATGAGTGTTAAACAAAAAGTGAGTTTTATAAGATAGAGTTGTATTTGGTCAAAGATATCCAATTGGAATGTAACTTATTGGGACCCTGAAACTTGGGTGAACCCTTTTTGCTGTAATAATATCAATTTTACTTTGCTCTCCTGACTATACAAAGTCCACAGTAACAAGCACAACATGTCATTAGAAATTGCACAAGTTTTACAAATTTTTCAACAACTACCATCTAACAAACATAAACATCTGTTCATTAGACTGCAGAGACTATCAGAAAAACATCACCATGAATACATTTAATTGATTAAATAATTTGACATAACATTTACTTGAAGCAACCAGTTGCATGATTGTTGAATAAAATTAGTTTCATTGTGTACAAACAGGATACAAAAATGGTTTAGTTTGGAAAAATTCATTATGAATAGAAATAAGGAAAAGAAACGATTAGAATTAAAAGATAACAGTTCCTAATGTTTTTCCATCTTGCAGGAAACAAATCGAAACATAAAATTAAGTACAACACTGGTATCAAGTATCAACTGTAACGTTGATGTCAATAGGTTTTACGATCAGGAATAAGCTTTGAATATTACCTTTTTTATGTTTTATGCCAATGTAAAGAGACCATTCTACCATTAATTTCTATGTTCTATGTTGTAATCTAAAATACACCAATCATACAGAATAAATCATTAACAATGTATCTAGATGTCAAAAACAGTTTGCAGCAAACACATACAATTACCATCAATTTTTTACACCATTAAATGTTTGTGAAATTTCAGAAAGTATAGTATAAAGTAGATAAGTGGCAGTCTATTTATCCAATTCAAGACTGTCATTCTAAATGTTATGGTTTTAGTTGCTCACTAACTTTTGATTAAGAGCCCTAAAAATCTAGTAGATGCACAAGTAGAAAGGGTAATAATTTCTGCACACACAACATGTAGATGTATGTTCAATTTGGCTACATGACCATAAATGCGTTTGACACCCTCAATTTTAAAAAGGACAATAAGCTTTAAAATTTCTAAATTGGCAACATGTTGACAGGTATGAAATCCTCCCTCTCTCACATGGTGCACCTGCAAGCCTACTGTATAGGTATGAAATCATTGTTTTTCTTTTAAAGTTTGCCATATTTTCAACTTTTCAAAAGAGTTTCTACTCATGTGAACTATTTTCAGAGACATTACATTTAACGTAGCATTAAAAGAAAAAGATTATTGTTGCCAATTTTAAGAATGACAGGTGATCAATTTAGCCCTTAACAGGCCCCTTTTCTGAAAGGGATAAGGAGCATGAACAGACCATACTATTTGACACCAGATGCTTATTAAGTACTTCAAGAGCATATGACACCACATAAATTACACAAGAAAACAACAGTCATCTGAATAGCTTAGTTATATTACAAGCCTGCCAATGCAGGCTCACTGAACATCGCTTTTGGATATTAAAGGGGCACGTTCCCGCCAGTGTAATTATCGGAATATGACATCAGCGTAAGAGGCGTATTCTGTTTGTTTCAATAGGCAGCTATCGCGCCGTCCGCCAGCGCGTACATATTTTGAGCGCCCTCTGGAATACGGGGAACATGCCCCTTTAAAAGAGTCTAACAAAAATTCACAGACAGTAATTTCTTTGGCAGTTTCAATGAAAAATTCTATGGTGGATTAACTGAAAATTTGACCCCCTATTTCTATGTACATGTACATGTTTTTAGAGGTAGAATATTTGATAAGTAGAAAATCAGCCTGCTTAAGAGTTCCCATTATTAAAAAGTGAATGAGTTTATCAAGATTTGTATAATCTTTCACTATATCTAGAAAGTTGTCCTATGAGTGTCGGACCTGTTTCAAATCAACTGTGAACTTGATAACTCTAACCCCATTTAATATTTAATTTACATGAAAATTCATGCATAAGAAAATTTAAAAAATGCAAAGGTCACTATAAGCATACATGAAATATACAAGCTAAAAATACAAATACAATATGATATATGTACCGGTATATAAATATGAACACTACAATTAAGCCGGCTGCTCTAATTTATCTACAATACATTCACGGACATGTACAATTGAGTACAAAAAATCACTCTAAATCACAGCTTTAGCATGTATACTGAACATGTACACAGAGGCATAACATTTGAAGAACTATATATCTAATATCTAAACTCGAATCAAATTTTAGAAATCGCTTTAAAAATAAAATACTGATGGTATAAGTCCTGTCTAAAATTTGGAATTACAAGGGGTGACACTAAAGTTATAATTAAGAGGTGTCATGCAAAATGCATCACTCTGAATCTAAATTGCAACAAAATGTGTATTTCAATTGAGGAAATTTAACACGTACTGGAATAACATATTTTCTACTCTATGCTTACTGACACATGGGTGTACATTGGTATATATCACAAAATGCACTATAATTTAAGATAATGTACAAATTTAACGCAATTCTAGGACAATTAAGGCAGATTTAGCACTTCACATTGCTTGCACTGAAACATATATATATATATATATATATATATACTTCTCTCAAATTTTGTTGCTTGCACTGAAACATATGTATATATATATACTTCTCTCTAATTTTGTTGCTTGCACTGAAACATATACTTTCCTATATATCTAATGTTATCACTTGCAGACAAAATTCCCATTTTAATACTGAATCTGACATACACCTGACTTTAAATTGCCTCTGGCAACAAATTGCACAACGGTGTTTTTTTAAATCAAGACATGTGAACTTGTTGCATGCAACAAGCTAGGATTGAATATACATTAGCAACAATTACACAATGTATACCATTGCGTCTGGCAAAAAATGGCACAACAGTGTCTACTTGTATCTAGACATGTGAACTTGTGAATTTGTTGCATGCAACAAGCTTAGAATTGAATATACATTAGCAACAATTACACAATGTATACCATTGCGTCTGGCAACAAATGGCACAACAGTGTCTACTTGTATCTAGACATGTGAACTTGTGAACTTGTTGCATGCAACATGCTCAGGATTGAATATACATTAGCAACAATTACACAATGTATACCATTGCGTCTGGCAACAAATGGTACAACAGTGTCTACTTGTATCTAGACATGTGAACTTGTGAACTTGTTGCATGCAACATGCTCAGGATTGAATATACATTAGCAACAATTACACAATGTATACCATTGCGTCTGGCAACAAATGGTACAACAGTGTTTACTTGTATCTAGACGTGTGAACTTGTTGCATGCAACATGCTCAGGAGTGAACATACATTAGCAACAATGGCACAATATCTACATTGATTAGCGCCACAAGTGTTGATGATTTTAATTGAAAGCTTTCAGGCAACAACGTTTACATGTGCACCACTGATTACATCGACCTCTTTCATTTTGCATGCGGTGTAAATCATGTCAGGTCTTGATCTAAACCAACTAAAATCCAAGAAATATTCACTTTCTCTATCAGAGTAGATGACGGTGCAGTCTACACGGAATTGGGAATATGTTGCAAAAGATGTGTTTACAACCTCTAACCAAAAGAAGGGGAAATAAAATGGATTTACAGTATTATATATGTCATAAATCTTAAATCTTTACAGGCCCTTTTTCATACAAACACTACATCTATGACTCTTTTCATCATTAATCAATATTTGTTGTCCAAATCCAAATGCCCACTTTCTCTATATCTAAACAAAAAAAGATTTGCAAGGAAGAATTTCCAGTGGGACAGCAATTAGAACCTGCTATAACTTGATTACTCTATTTCTATTGCAACGTGGAAATGGTGAGAAAGTTAAAATAATGCTAGTCGCATGACATGTAGTAGATTCCTACGAAAAGCCACATTTGCTGCCCCTAATTACCTAACAAATTTTTCAAAACAACTGTAGTCCTCTGGATAGTTTAATGTGATTTATTGCGATCCACCCTGATATGTTTCTCTGATCCTTCTGTTACTAGTTAAAGCACCCTGCTTTTCCATATCGCTAGGAACACAACAAATAATACACATTGTGGTAACATTTAAAAGGAAGTACACATATCATTTTTTTTTAATGAAAGTTTTCAGGTAATGTGAGAAAACTGACAATTTGTTAGCCATTGTGAAAGCATTAAAAACGAGTTTATAGAATAGAAAAACTTCATTCTTTACATGCACATGGGGCAAAAGAGAAAACCTTCTCAAAGATACATTGTTTACCCGTTTGCCTTCTCTTCTTTTCTTTTTTTTGGGGGGGGGGGGCATTGCAAAAAGATCTACACTCAAACTAGAGTATTTCACATAGTTTATATAGCCAATAATTCAATTTCAACCAATTCATAGTGATTTTGAAAGATGCCCTGTTTAGAACTTAGAAACAAGATTCATTGCACAATGTTTCTGATAGTGTACTTTCACAATAATACAAATACATACAGTAACCAAAATAAAAATATATTACTTCAATGGAGCCCACATGCTCTCCCATACTACCTTTAAAAAAAAAAATCTTAATTTGTCGTCAAAAAGTCCTATAGATCAATGCAAATCGTGTTTAAAAATTGAGCATGGTTTTCACATGAATGACAAACATAAAGGCAAACATCCTGTGGAATGAGAACAGCAAAGTGGTCCTGATATTGTGTGAGGCTCTGGAATGGAGGGGTGGAATGTGCCATTTCTTGGGTGTTAGTTGGTTGGTTAGTCTAGCGCCCTCTATGTCTGTTCAAGGGATGAGTTCTTTCCTTCCATAGGGATCCATGGATGGTGGGTCTGATAAGGGCATGTCTCCTGGCTGTTGGGCCCTTTGAGCGTTCTTAACAGCATCACCCCTGAACATGAATAGATCAAGAATATCAAAAATATATCATAATGGTAATAATAGTAATATTTATATAGCAATTAATAAAGTTTCTAAGCACCGTGATATTAATTCCCTGGCTTTAGCAGATCTACCCTGATAAAGCGCTTGAGTGGGGGTTGCTTCTCAAGGCAGCAATTCAAACCCTGTATCCTGTGGTTCCATAGTCCAGAGTCATATCCGCTCGTCCTCAACACCACAACAATATTGTTATCTCATTTTCACATTTTCCTAGTCCAGGTACACGCAAGATCCCTGCTCAATATCATTTATGTACTTTGAGGTCTCCTTAGCTTAAAGGGATCGTTTAACAATGTTAAATCTGAGATGCATGGCCCTACGTGCTATCAGTGTTGGTGATATGGTGTAATATTGAAGCCCTAAAAAAATTGCGCTTCAAAATGATCATGAAGTTCCTAAAAAAGGTAAAAGTCTTTGAGTGACTGGTATTTACTATACTCATTTTCCCCAATAGACTGTAGTTTTATGAAAACCGTTAGGAACACCCACAATTGGATTTCGATTTCCAATCATAAAGATCTTGATAATCAGACAGGCGATCGGCTTGTAAATTTCATGGGATTCATGTATTTATAATTATGATTACAGCATGAGCCAAATCAAGGATCTTTTTAAAGGATTTGAGACAAAGTTACCGGATCCTTTTAAAATCTCATTAAGTTTTTTATGAGGATGTCCACAAACCATGACAGTTCCTCGCAGCAAGTTCTATACCAAAAGAGGATGATAAATGTAGTAAATAATTCACTTCGCCCAGGTGAAAGTGAGTGGGTACCCGAAATGGAAAAATTCCTTGACCACTTAAGCACCTCATCATGGAGAGAGGGAGGAAAATGAGGAATGAAAGAGAGGACATTGATCTACATTTGCCACACTCCACCCAGGTGAAGTAAATGGGAACCTGGTAGGAATTTATTCCTTGAAATGCTAGAGCGCCGTATGGCAGCCGTGCTAAAGCCAGGGTAATAATCGGGAGCGCCAGGAGGGTCAAATCTGACTGACATGAGTGCTATACAAGAACCCACTATTATTATTATTATTAATGAAAGAAACCAGAAGAAGACAATCTTACTTCCTTCCAATGAATACCAGTCCGTAGAGAACGCCAGTAGCCATGATTCCAAGACAGGCAAAGATTGAACTTATTCCTGTGCAGAAGAAGAACGGCACGATGGGTAACCTGATGGGACCAAAGCACATAATATAAAAAACATCAGAAATACAATGATTTATTAAAGCAAACACTGAAATAACAATTTAGAAGAGCTAAACGGAACAATCGGCTGTCTCATACCACACCTGTTGTGATGATAATGATGACGGATGATGACGATGAGGATGATAAAAATAGTAATAATAATAATAAAAAAATAATAATAATGAGGAGGAGGAGGAGGAGGAGGAGGAGGAGGAGGAGGAGGAGGAGGAGGAGGAAGATATGGTGGTGGTGATGATGATGATGATGGTGGTGGTGGTGGTGGTGGTGGTGGTGGTGGCGGTGGTGGTGGTGGTGGTGGTGGTGGTGGTGGTGGTGGTGATGGTGATGATGATGATGATGATGATGCCGATGTTGATGATGTTGATGATAATGATGATAATAATAATAATGATTTTAAGGACAATAATAATAATGAGGACAATGATAATAATGATAATAATAGTATTATTCAATTCTTGTATAGCGCATATCACATCAATATTTGTCTACATTCTTTTCCAAAGAGTATTGAATTATTTCCCCAGCTCAGCCTTTTTAGGTATAATTGACGAGGTCTCTAAGCAGCAAGTCTCAATACAGTCACAGATACTTACAAGAGATAAAAGAGAGCCTTTTGCCATGGAGCTCTACGCTCGCTCCACTTGCTGACTTTGTCAGTGATATCTAGGAACTGGCAGCAAAAGGGTGCTTCTAGTAGAATCGTCAGGAAACCAAGTAAACTGATAGCAAAGAGAAAAAAAAAAAAATTGCTCTGTAAGGATTTGAAAATATTACCGATATATCACAGCTGTTTAAGATAAAGTTGAGTTCTGGTCATGCGATTGCATTGTGAAAGAAACGTGGTGGAATCGATCAGAAAAGGTTGAAGAGCAATGCTTCTCAGGAAACATTTTTTATCTGATGTTCTTCCACACTTGCATAATACAATGATAACGCTCACAAATTAGTCTTCACCTCTTCCAAGAACTCAACCTTCTCTTTAAGTGCTATAGTAGAAGTACACATGGATAACAGTTTTATTACAGTCAGTTATTTCTGAGTATTGTAAAGTATACCACATATTTGGCCCCTAATTAGTTAAATTGACTTCTATGAATAATAGTAATGTCTCCTGGGCAACCTGTGTGCCATCTAGTGCTGTAATATCACGGATATCTCCAATTCCGTTTAACCGCCAGTCAAAACCGGACGGTTTTCGGTTAAACGAATAAAAAATTAAATTTAAAAAAAAAAAAAAAAAAAAACGATTTTTTTTTTTTTTTTTTTTTTTTTTTTTTTTTTTTGACCGACTCTGTCGGCAGCAAGCCAGGACTTTCATTTAACTGCGAGGTGCATTTGAAGGCGCTGATTTGTAACAATGTCGTTTTTAGAAGAATGTGTAAGATCATTAATGTAAATAAAAAAACAGTAGAGGACCTAGGATAGAACCTTGTGGTACGCCATGTGTAAAAGTTGGATGAATTTGTATTATAAAGTACATATTGAAGATGACAGACAAATTGGAGTGTTGTTTTAGTTTCGGAGTGGTGAGTCAAAAAACAAAAAACAGATTACTGAGCTGGGAGACATTGCCAGGTGGAGGGGCATAAATCGAAACTTAAAAAAAAAAAAAAAAAAAAAAAAACGATTTTTTTTTTTTTTTTTTCGTTTAACCGAAACCGTCCAATTGAAAACGGAATCCGCCATCGGCGGTCGGATACCGGACGGTTAAACGTTTGGTTACAGCACTAGTGCCATCCACGCCAAGAGGGTTACCATCATGCCCAAAGATATTCAGCTCACCCGTCGAAGCAAAGAAAAATATAGAACAATTTCAAAATCACTTCTGGCAATGTAGCAATCAAGTTGTACTGGAAACCATTGTGTCTCAACACAGTACCTTTTTTTTTTAGAGTGCATGTACACCGAGGAGATTCAGACTAGACATTAGAATTAATGTTAATGCTATGTTACAAAGTTTGCAAGCTATTTCAGACTTCTGTACATATTAATTTCTAGACATTTAGTAGTAAAGGCTTACCCTATAAAATAGGACAACTTTAAACATTGTCCATATGAACTGTGAAGTGTCTTATACTGTACATGATATTACACAGAGACCCAGAAAAACTACATACACCTGCACAACATGTCTCTGGACAGGCTGGTTATCAGGACATTTTATTCAAACATTACTTTGAAGGACTTTATAAGCAAAATTTCATAAATCTTTCAAAGCTTGTGATCATACTTTGAATTAAATCCAAAGGCAAATGTGGCAATTTTCATAAAGGGTCCTGACACCACAACCCCCAACATTCTTGCCTTGAAAGACATGTTACATGATACGAGTCTCTTGGTATCGGAGTGATGCGTATAACTCACATGATATAGATCCCAGCAACGATGCACATGCCTTTGATGGTAATGAGAGATATCAGTCCAAGAATGATGGCCACTGCAAGAAAATTATTAATCTTTTTAGAATGTACATGTATGTAACAGTCAGCTAAGAAGAGACATGAATATTGTCTGTTGAAAAAAATATTAAGTTCAACAATGTTAAGATTCCATTATGTTGATACATTACGTTTCCTTTGTAGCTTGAGGTGATTTGTAAAGTGTTTTAAAATCACATCAGTGGTCAGGGCATACAAATTACAGTACCATAAGTTAAGAAATCTTTTATAAATTGTTAAATTCAAAAATCGATATAGTTCTACAGACTCTATCTTCATCATAGGAAAATACCTACAAATACAGCTCTTGACATTATTTTTTATTGTACTTGTCATAGATCCTCTATGAATAAAATAGAATTATCAGCATAATCAATCAATCAACCATCATCATCATCCTCATCATGAAATCATCATCATCATCACCACCTTTATCATCACTAATTCATCATCTTCAATAGACAATATGATCATCATTTTCATTGCCATCGCCTTTAAGTTTAAACAACCCTTATCATCGTCATCATCAGAAATCATCATGACATGATCCTGATTATCATAGTAGATGTTAACGTTGGCATCTCTATCATCATCAGTCTTCAATGTCATCAAAATCAACAACAAAAAACTTTAAGTTTAATTAAAAAAAATATATAGGTCTAGATTCTAGACCTAACAGTTAGGCCTAGCCCTAACAGTAACACAACACATCACATCTATTTAAAACAAAATCACTGTTAAAAATTATGTTGTAAAACTACCGATGTTCTAAAACGTAAGAAAATTTCTTGCTAGATTTTATTTCTCTCTGTCTTTCTTTCATTAAAAATGTATAATCTGACTGACGGGATCGGGAGTGACGAAACTTCTGACTGTTCTTCTGTTACTTTCAATTATCAGATTTTCAACACACATGAATTTGAAGATGTGGGACAATTGTTTCACTTACATACGCCAGCTACAGAAGCAACAATCCTCACAAAAAGCTTGAAACAAAAGCCCACTTCTGGTTCTGGAGGTACTGGAGCTGATGCTTGCTGAGGCTGCCCATCATTATTCAAAGTTTTGTACGTATCCGCCATCTTAAATTAGGAAAATAACACCTCTTTATCACATTCGACACTGACAGATTGTCAAAAGTATAAATAATTGATGACGTCACCAACAACACAACAGTGCTCAATTTCAGTTGCCTTGACTTGAGCTTGCACTCTTGAGAAATGGTGAGATACTGCTTTTTACGAGTAATTTATTATTTTTAAGATGATGCGTTTTTTATCAAGCTGTCTCTTCCTCTGTGTAGGTCAAATTTGATTGCTTTGGTTGTTGTGTAAGAGACGCGAGTCGTGTTTGAAATATTAATTGCATCTTTACCTTTGGTCCCGTGCGTTGAGAATCTGGTTGTGCAATGTGTGTGGTTTTATTTGTATTTATTTATTTTTACTCACACTGTCACAGTCACGCGGTCAATTCGTCATATCAGGGGGGGGGGGGGGGGGGGGGGGGGGGCAAAGAGAACCTGACTTTTTGACTTCCATTTCAATTTTTGAATACCGGTAGTAGAAAAGTAGTGCCGTAGTAGTGGCCATGTATTGTTATTGTTGTGATATAGCCACTCAGGAATCCAGACAATTAAAGGGAAATCCAACCTAAAGAGTAAACAACTCTTTAAAATTCTGAGAAATAAGAATAAGACAAGCAGTCTTACTCTTGTGAAATTTGATTAAAATTGCACAAATAAGACATTAGCTTATCATGCTTATGAATTTCTTAAAGTTGTAATCACTGCTTAATTATGCCTGGCTTGATGGGCACTAAAAATTTGCAGAATCAGTTAATATGTTAATGTTTTGTTCCAATACACATGCAGATAACCAAAATGTAATTTTTTTCTTCAAACTGTAAATGACTCGGGAGGGTCTTAACATTATTTTTATGCTATCCATAATATTTTGTTAGTGGGACATGCCCCAAACTAAAGGAAGAAAGGCACTAGAGAGAAAGTCAGAAATTACACTGTATTTTTGTAAACAACAAACAGGATAGTTGTCCTTGACTATACGTCACAATCCACTGTCAAAATTGCCAAATTTGAGATTCGCATAGCTATAGTGACGTTATATTTCAAACATTCATAATTCTCTTATTTTTGGTCCGATTTATTTCAAACTTTCTTCATTCTGTTTCTCTTATTTTTCTGCTATCATCAGACAAATGAGCTCATTACAAGGGTTAGATTGCCCTTCAAATTGATATCGCTTCTTTCAGTTTCTTTGTAATGCCAAAAAGTGAAAAAGTGGCCAAATAACAAGGTGAATTTACAGATGAATACAACAAATGTTGTCTGTTCACATTAATTCTGGAGAGAGGGGTAGCCTGAATAAAAACAACAAACAAACAAACAACAGTAAATACACAAATCATTATTCAAATCAATTGGGGCTCACTGATGAAATTTATTCCAGACTGTGAATTAAGTTGAAGAAAAAAAAAAATAATAATAGGAATAGTTGAGTTCTGTTTTCAGACCGCAAATGCCTTCAAAGTGCATGGTTATATTGCTCTTAACTATGACATTTATAGTGCCCTTTTAGAACCTATAATTGCTATGAAGGTAATTTTAGACCCCAAAATGTGTGAAATTTAGCCAATACCATCATACCAATTCAGCTCCACTTTAAAAAAAACATGGTGACCGTTAATTAATTATTTAATTAAAAATAACAATACATGAGGCGGCTAATTGTGGGTAATATAAGCAGCACGAAAATGCACACAAAAAAGCCAACATCGGCATTGGCTGAAATACGACGTAAAAGGCGTTATTTCGTTTTTGTCAACGTTTTTTTCAAATTTGTCAAAATATCTAATATTTGTGGTGGTACACAAGTATTAGATATCGTTATATTTCACTCGTCTCTGAACCGATTTTGATCATACAAAGATAAATTTGTCATTTAAATATTATGTTCTTTCAAATTTGACACTCAGGTTTTCATTATCCCACAACAAAAATATTTTGTGTAGCGCCCTCTGCAACAGAACTCAACTATCCCTTTATATGCCAACCTCTCATTTGTGACTTTGAAATGTTTTATTTGTTTTATATACAGGGTACTCCAATCAAAGATGTTACCTTGAAGCCGACTGCACCAAAGGAGGTCTTCTTTTACAAACATGTTACATACATAACCAGTTATAGCTCGAAGAAAGACGATTATGTAAGAAATAATTTATTTGCATTTTTTTGCACGTCAACTTCCAAACAAATTTATGATTTTTTTTTCTCCCGTTCATATTACTCTTTTTTCAGTCATTTTCAGTATTAAATTTGTTGAAAGCATTGAATTCGAAATGAAGATTTCTTGCTATCATTCTGGTAAGGAAACACTTTGCAATTGAATGAAAACTTATGTGTACCAATGTAACATACTGTATATACAAAGGGCATTATAAAATTTTGATGATATTATCATTATTGTTGTTATTATAATTATTATTATTGTTATTATTATTAGTCTTATTGTTATTGTAATTGTTATTATTATTATCATTATCATCAATGTCATAATTATTATTATCATTATCATCAATGTCATTATTATAATTATTATTATTATTATAATTATTAAGTGTACTGTTGTTGCTGTTATTAATTTATAGCTCCTAATGTAGTTGAATAGAAAGATAAGATTTAGTTTTTCTCAATTTAATTTGAATTAACAGGAGTATGTGATGACAGAATACCTGAGGATGAGCGGTATGTACTGGGGTATTGCGGCCATGGATCTATTGGGTCAGCTTAACCGCATGAACAAACAGAAAATTATTGAATTCACCGTCAGCTGCCAGCATGAATGCGGAGGATTCGGTGCCAGCATTAGTCATGACCCACATCTTCTCTACACATTGAGTGCAATACAGGTCAGATGATGTTCAATGATCAGCCAATTTTAACCTATAGCGATTCAGAGTTCCAAGGTGTACAATAAATCAGCATTTCCTTCTCAAATTGGGACCGATTATTCCCTTTTCCATTTAAATAAATAAATAAATAATACATTACATTTATAAAGCGCTTAATACAATGTTTCTAAGTGCAAGAAGGAAGGAAAAGGAAGGAAAAGTGAGAAGAACTAAAGAAACATATTTGAAAATATTGAATTAAAAGTAAACGGCAAAGAAGAATATGACATTACACAAAATAAGGACTGCATTAAAATTTCTACATAGATTTAATAAAATAAAAATGTACATGTTTATTAAATGAAGCAATGTAAATTAAAATTACTACATGTATTCATTTTGTTTTAAACTGCAAATTTGTGCACAAAGATAAGGATTATAAATTTCACATCACATTACCAGCTAAAATCCTTGCCTGATGGATATAATAATATCCAATATTACTATTGTGTCTTGACTTTTATTTGCTGTACATAGTAACAAAAAAATGATAATGATAGTAGTAATAAACAAACTTTTTTATAACTTTTGTCCTGCAAACATTTCTTTAAAAAAAAAAGTAAAGCATAAATAAGCCAAGAATAATGTATGAACAGTTTAAAGTCAACCTGCCGGTGTGCATAGTTTTAATGAGGGATTTATAAACATCAATGCAGTGTTGATATGATCTGAGCATGATCAAACTTTTTCTTACCACTGCCCTTCTATTTTCTCTCATACACCTTCTTTATCATACCTTAGATCTTAGCCATCTACGATGCTCTGGATTCCATAGACGTGGACAAGGTTGTGGAGTATGTCACAGGATTGCAACAAGAAGACGGGTCATTTGTTGGAGACAAGTGGGGTACGTAAGACGACCTGTCAAAGGCAACACAGCCTAGATTCTGAATGATATCATGATATGAGATGCTCCTTTCAGTGTCGCCGGACTGTCGATTACAAGGTCCACGGTTCGAGTCCCGCCGCGGCACTAATGTCCTTTCGCAAGCAATGATCTACATTTGCCACACTCCACCCAGGTGAAGTAAATAGGGATCTGGGACCCGTTTCACAAAGCCTTTTTTCATGACAAATGACAAAAATCAGTGACAAATCTGCTGATAACCAATCAGAAGCAAGGATTCAGTAGCTTATAACAAAAACTGTCATTTGTCACTGATGACAAGTTTTGTGAAACGCCTCCCTGGTAGACATTTATCCTTGAAACACAGAGCCAGTGACAGCTAAGCCAGGGTAATTGTTCTGCATTATTGTAGAGCGCTTAATAGAGACTTCTGATAAAGTAAGTGTTAGGCGCTATATATTAGCAAATATAATTATTATCATTAGATGTCTCTCACTCAAGAGAGGGCACCCAAGTTAACAATATTCTAACTACTGATTTGGGCTACCCTGTTTAGAGAATACTTAGTAGATAAATAAATGAAAATATAATCTGATAATAATAATAATAATAACACTCAGCTTTTATATAGCGCGAATTACAATTAAATCTCTTAGAAGCGCTTCCAAACTTGGAGATTATTACCCCGGCTTTAGCTGTGCTGCCATTACGGCGCTCTAGCATTTCAAGTAATTAATTCCTGCCAGGTACCCATTTACATCACCTGGGTTTAGTGTGGCAAATGTAGATCAATGCCCTGCCAAAAGACATTAGTGCCGCGGCGGGACTTGAACTGCGGACCTTGAGATTGACAGTCCGGCGACATAACCACTTGACAATGACACCTCTACAATGATAATGCTGTATGTCCATTTCACTTCAGATATTTTTGTGCCAAAGATATTAAGGAGATATGAGTAAACTTCAATCTAATATATGGGATTAATCATTCATGGATACTTCACGTTTTTTATCTTCAAAAGGCAATAAAATGATCGAGTGATCACCTACACATTATTTTTGCAGATTGTTTTAAAGGGATAGTTGAGTTCTGTTGCAGAGGGCGCTACACAATTTTTTTTTGTTGTGAGATAATGAAAAACTGAGTGTCAAATTTGAAAGAACATACAATTTAAATAACAAAATCGGTTCAGATACGGCTGAAATATCCATAAATATAACGATTTCTAATACCTTTGTACCACCACAAATATTAGATAATTTGAAAAAGTCGTTGAAAAAACGAAATACCGGTAGCGCTTTTTACGTCGTATTTCAGCCAATGCCGATGTTGGCTTTTTTTTTGGGGGGGGGGGGGGGGGCATTTTCGTGTAGATCATATTACGCACAACCAGCCGGCCCATGTACCGGTATTGTTATTTTAAATTAAATAATTAATTAACGGTCACCATATTTTTTTCAAAGTGGAGCTGAATTAGTATGATGGTATTGGCTAAATTTTACATATTTTGGGGTCTACAATCACCTTCATAGCAATTTTAGGTTCTAAAAGGGCACTATAAATGTCATAGATAAGAATAAGAGCAATAACCATGCACTTTGAAGGCATTTGCGGTCTGAAAACAGAACTCAACTATCTCTTTAAACATAAACGCCGGATTTTTCAAACGTATATTCAAACATCAACGCTTAATACTCTTTTTACCTGGTTTTAAAGATATACATGGTACCCCATAGAATGCCATTGTAGAAGACATTGATTTGGTAATATCTTGACAAAATTTACAGTAATTTACAGTAGACCAAATAATGAATGTATCTTAATGCTTGAAGATATAAAGGAATCTCTCTTTTCTTCTTCTTATTTTCTTTTATTCTTCTTTTTCCTCTTTTCTTCTTTTTCTTCTTTCGACAGGTGAGGTGGACACAAGATTCTCCTTCTGTGCTGTGGCAACATTATCATTATTGGTAAGTTTTGGTCGTGCTGAAAAAATGTCTAAGAACTGTAAAAATTGTTTTGAGAGGTGCAACTTTTCTCTATTGTTGTTATAATTGAAATGAAATGTGATGCTTCGTGCAGGAGATATCACCATTCACTTTCTGATATACAACACGTACATGTATGTGACATGTAAAGTTTATTATTGTAATTGATCTATTGGTTGTCTTTGTACAGGAATTACTGATTCCCTTTTGCTGTCCCTCTCTTCTCTCATAATATTTTTTTAATAATTTTATTAGAAAAATTGTATGCCATCCTTTTTTTTTTATTGGATTTTCTCTTTCTCTCTCTCTCTCTCTTCTTTTTTCACTCTCTCTTTATACATCTTTCTTTCTCTTTTCATTTCCCATTCTTCTGTTTCTCACCCTCTCCCTCTTTCTGTCCCCTCCCATTTCTGTATCTCACTCTTGACTCTCTCTCTCTCTCTCTCTCGCTCTCTTTGTTTCTCATTACCGGTATGTCTTTCTCTCTGTTTCTCATTATGTCTCTTTCTCTCTCTCTCTCTCTCGTGTCTCTTTCTCTCTCTCTCTATCTCTTATCTCTGTCTCTAATAATGTCTCTTTCTCTCTTAATGTCTCTCTCTCTCACTCTCTATCTGCCATCCTCCTGTTTCTCACATTCTCTCCATCTTTGTCTAAGCAGAAGAGATTAGATGCAGTCCCTGACATGGAGAAGGCCGTGCAATATGTTGTGTCATGTATGAACTTTGACGGAGGTTTCGGGGTCAGGCCGGGGTCAGAGTCACATTCTGGTCAGGTGAGGACACAACATCATAGTTAAATTGTCATTTCGTCAAAAAGACAAAATTGCTACAGGCCCTACTGGTGATTAGATTACACATGATGATTGGATGAAATGTTGAATGGATCGCTAGTATAGTAGACAAACATGGTATAGAGTTTAAATACTCATAGTGCATTCTAAATAATGGTATCATTGTTAAATTGTCATTTGGTCCAATAGACAAAATTGCTATAGGCCCTACAGGTTATTATATTATGCATAATGATTGGATGAAATGTTGATTGGATCGCTAGTATAGTGGACAAACTGGGTATAGAGTTTAAATGCTCATAGTGCATTCTAAATAATGGTGAAAGTGCAGTCGGCCTACTCCCATGAAATTGGGTGTGCACCATTTGTATGTCTAATAAAACTGGTTTGGAATGGTCTTCTGTTTTATAAAGATTTTTTTGTTTGGGTGATTTATTTCCTTAAAGCTTGTAAAATTGTTTTTGGTAAATTCTTATTAATACTAGTAAACAAATTATCATTTGTACATTAGGTCTTTACATAGGGATATGATTGGTGGTGTCCATGTGCAGTATGTCATAATTTTCTGACACCAGACTTGGTGGAAGTACTATAAAATGAGTGTACATGTACTAGTCTTGGACACAGCGAATCGTATTTCCCACCAAGAAATAATCCCCAGCCTCTCAGAGAGTCTTTGGGTAAGGGAAAAATTATGACGATGACTTTTCCTTATGGGACTATTGGTGGAAAGTGAAGAGCATTACATAAGACCTGTTACCTGTTGATTGTAAAAGTGAAGGCCACTCCCAGCGATTGATGATATCTGTTAGCCCTTTGCCTACGGGGACCGAGTGGCTTTACTCTATGAAGCCTATGGTAATGAATTACAGTCAAACCTGCTTTAGTGACCACCTGTCTACAAAGACCACATTTTTTGTTTCCTTTGAAAATAGTTTCTCAATGAAACATGTACTAAAGGAACCTGTCTACAAAGACCACTTTTTGTGTTTCCCTTGTGCGGTCGCTATAGACAGGTTTGACTGAATTCAGTAGTCAATGGGTTTTAAAACATACCGTATATGAATGATGTCAACGTACCAATGAGAAGAACATATGGTTATGTTGTTTTAGATCTTCACGTCTGTCTGTCTTTCTATTATGACCCTTGCCCCACAGATCTACTGTTGTGTCGGGTTCCTGTCTGTTACCAACAATCTTCATTATGTTAATGCTGATCTACTGGGCTGGTGGCTGTGTGAAAGACAACTCCCGTCTGGAGGGCTAAATGGTAAGAAAACTAAATGGAATGAACCATATTAGGATGACTATCCCCCAAACTGCTACCCCCTCCTCTCCTGGACAATTACTTCCCTATTACAATTACCTCTAGGAAAATATCTTCCTGGACATCTTTGTTTCACATCAACTCTGGTAACTCCTCTCAAGTCAGAATAGGAAACTATCACCCAAGGAGAATTGCTTCTTATTGTGCATTATTTTTAGCAAAATTTGTTATCGTTTTATTCTCAAGTGAATTTGATAGGATATGCATGATAAAAGTGGTTTCCTGCTTAGTAGCAACAGCATCGTAATTTGGTGTCAAGGATTCCTTGAATATCTGTCAGGTTTAGTCTTTTCTGGTCGTTCAGAAAAGTAGTCGATCTCTTACCCCAGAACAATTTCTCCTTATTGTGCATAATTTTGAGCAAGATTTGATTTATTTTGTTGTAAAGTGAATTGGAAACGAGATGCATGATAAAAAAAGTGGTTTCTCACCTAGTAGCGACAGATTCATAACTTGTTGTGAGAGTTCCCTTTCAATAGTATCTGTCTTGTTTAGTCTTTTTAAGTCGTTCAGAGAAATCTTTGTGTCGTGTCTAAAGAGCATATCCTGAGCATGATCGCCTATGATGGCTTTTTTGTGTGTAAATGCTTGCTTTCATGCTTCCGGAGGTTTTGGAACTACAAGAGGAATTTTTCACAGAATTCTTCAGTGAAATGCTGGAACCCCATGCAAGCATCACTCAAGATCGTCATTAGATTGCATTGGATAGAAACTCATCAGTTTTACTCTATATCTGTGTCCTTTCGTTCGTTCAGGTCGACCGGAGAAGCTTCCTGATGTTTGCTATTCATGGTGGGTCCTAGCGTCACTGAAGATCATAACACTAGATTACATTGGATATAAACTGATCAGTTTTACTCTATATCTGTGTCCTTTCGTTCGTTAAGGTTTACCAGAGAAGCCACCCGATGTTTGCTATTCATGGTGGGTCCTAGCGTCCCTGAAGATCATTGATAGATTGCATTGGATAGAAACTCATCAGTTTTACTCTATATCTGTGTCCTTTCGTTTGTTTAGGTCGACCGGAGAAGCTTCCCGATGTTTGCTACTCATGGTGGGTCCTGGCGTCACTGAAGATCATCGATAGATTGCATTGGATAGAAACTGATCAGTTTTACTCTATATCTGTGTTCTTTCGTTCGTTAAGGTTGACCGGAGAAGCTTCCCGATGTTTGCTATTCATGGTGGGTCCTAGCATCACTGAAGATCATCAATAAATTACATTGGATAGAAACTCATGAGTTTTACTCTATCTCTGTGTCCTTTTGTTCGTTAAGGTCGACCGGAGAAGCTTCCCGATGTTTGCTATTCATGGTGGGTCCTAGTATCACTGAAGATCATCTTTAGATTGCATTGTATAGAAACTGATCAATTTTACTCTATCTCTGTGTCCTTTCTTTCGTTAAGGTCGACTGGAGAAGCTTCCCGATGTTTGCTATTCATGGTGGGTCCTAGCGTCACTGAAGATCATCAATAGATCACATTGGATAGAAACTCATCAGTTTTACTCTATATCTGTGTCCTTTCGTTCATTTAGGTCGACCAGAGAAGCTTCCCGATGTTTGCTATTCATGGTGGGTCCTGGCGTCACTGAAGATCATCAATAAATTACATTGGATAGAAACTCATCAGTTTTACTCTATCTCTGTGTCCTTTCGTTCGTTAAGGTCGACCGGAGAAGCTTCCCGATGTTTGCTATTCATGGTGGGTCCTAGCGTCACTGAAGATCATCAATAAATTACATTGGATAGAAACTCATCAGTTTTACTCTATCTCTGTGTCCTTTCGTTCGTTAAGGTCGACCGGAGAAGCTTCCCGATGTTTGCTACTCATGGTGGGTCCTAGCGTCCCTGAAGATCATCAATAGGTTGCATTGGATAGACAGCAAGAAACTCACCGCTTTTATTCTGGCTTGCCAAGATGACGAGACAGGAGGCTTTGCAGATCGGCCCGGTGACATGGCAAGAGAATTTTAATAAATCATTCACACATAAAACCGTCTACAAATGAAATCAACTGATGAATGTGAAGGGCATTTTCTGTCTCCTTTTAGTATTACTCATTGATGACTAAGTATACACACAACATATTGTTTTCCTTACCCCACTAGCTATTCATTTCATTTACACTTAATAGTCTGTTGATACATATTCCTGCAGCCTTAAAATTAATTTTTTTAAATCATTTGGCAAGACATTAGTCCAGATTTGCCACCATCTCCCCAGGGTAGCTGATATGACAGAGCACTACATATTTGGCTGCTCGTTTTTTAATAGGGTAATAATGTTAGAGCAACAGGAGCATCACAGCATGATGAACTTGTTCACTTTATAAGAAGCCATCATCATCATTATCATCATCTTTATTATTAGAAGTAATAGTAGTAGTAGTAGTAGTAGTATTAGTAGTAGTAGCAGTAGTAGTAGTATAGTAGTATAAGTATCAGTATTATTATTAAAGTTATTATTATTATTACTATTACTATTAGTATTAATATTATTACTTTTACTAATACTATTACTACAGTATTATTATTACTATTATAATTATTACTATAACTATTAGTATTATCATTACTATCATCATCATCATTAAATCTTTTATTCCGTACTCTTCATCTTCCATCGTTAGGTGGATCCATTCCATACCCTGTTTGGTATCGCCGGTCTCTCTCTCCTCGGGAACCACTCGGATAGTATCAAACCCGTCAACCCAGTCTTCTGCATGCCGGAAAACATCTTAACGAGGATAGGCGTCGCCCCTCAAATCTTATGAGACATTCCACTCTAGATTTATTTATAAAATGGTGTATTTGTGAGAGAGCATTCTATAGACAGAGAAGCTTCATGTACCCGAATTATGTGCCACTGTAAATGTGTTATATAATGCACGCATGGGCGGTATATCAACCTTTTTGCGCAGTATATTGCATACAAATGTATGCATATTTGCTAGAAAGCATCCCATTGGCTGAGAAGCTCTAATGTGATACTCAGCAATTGGTCATATTTGCATGAGCGTGCAGTAAATAAACCATATTTAGCACAATATATCGCATAAAAATGTATGCATATTTGCTAGAAAGCATGCCATTGGCTGAGAAGCTATCACATGACACTCAATAGCTTGTCATATGCGCATGAGCATGCAATCTAACAATCTATTTTTGCACGGTATATTGCATACAAAAGGGTACCATACTGCTTATGGAATCAAACGGGTGCGTATCCATCGTTTGCATTGTCGTATATATCTGCACACATATAATATATAAGGCTATACAGGTGAGTCATTGAAAGTGATGACTTGATTAAAAGATTAAAAAAAACAATGCAAGAGATAAAAAATACCCTAAATTTTAAATAACAAATATTGAATGCATATCATGATATGTTCACTTCCAAATTGAGAGTTTCCAACGTGCAGTTATACTTCAACTTGTGCCAGTGGCCTCGGTCAAAACATCATGTGGAAAATTATGAATTTTTTGGTTCATATATTATTTATTTGTTTACGTTGAGTATTTCAATATTCATATAATGTGCTGAAATTGATATTCATGCAAACTCGGCTTTACTACCATTACGTTTGACTAATGGATTATGCCCTTTCAGTTGGTTCAAAGTTGTTTATCTCTGAGTGAAATGACTTGTAGTTTTTATAAAGAATGCGTTACTGATCGAATGTAGCACTTGCATATTTTCAATATTACAAATATATCATTATGGCAAGAAGGTTCTGGATTCATTCACCCCCCCCCCCCCCCCCCCAAAGAAAAAAAAACCTACAACAAATCAAATTGCTTAGATTTATGCAATTTCTGCAAGGGTTACCATGCCTATGTACTTTATTTCGCTCGCTGGGCGTGCACAGGCATTAACATATTCATGAATATTTGTAAGTTTTGTACCAAATGTCCAATATGTGCAAGGGAAAGTGATTTTTTAATTTTGTCAAAGCTTTGGACACTGTATGATCTATTATATTTGTATCCCATGATTATGTTAACCTAGTACCTGATTGGAATTTGAGAATAGAATGTAATTAGTATTAATGTCCTGGCTGAAATGTACAATGCAAACGGTTACAATGAACGTATGAGACATGAATACATCTCCTGTGTTGCCATATAAAATGATTTTGCCAAGCAATTATTTGTGAAATGAGTAAATGTGATGATTTTGCTGGTATATTATTCATTCTTTTTCAGATAAACTACACAAAGTGATGGATCACAGCTTTTTGTTTCACATTTACATAAAGTAAGCAGACTTAACTATGAATAGATGCAGCTTTACAGTTGTCTGAATTATGTATGTTTATTTGAAGGGATATTATAGTGACAGCAACATTCATCATGATATATTTATGTGTAAATTTGAAATAAATCTATAACATCCACACATTTGCGGTGTATTGTGTCATGTATATCATACTGTACGTAATTTGTTTTTTTGTCCAGAGTTCTATCATGACATTTATGTTTTCCCTTCAACAAATAACTTTCCAGTAAAATGAGGTATCAGTAGCTAGGTTGGTAATGGAATTCTCACTTTTTTGCTGCTATTATTACAAAGAAGATGATAATCAGGGCGTTGATGACTATGATGGTGATGGTGAAATTGCCCTGTTTATGTGATGCGAGTTTCCCTTCTCAGACATTCATTTTTATTGAAATATTGAGCCTGTATTTTTTGTACAAAATCTATAGAGAAAATCTGTAATTCAAATGTGCCGCCGGGTGAAATACAGCTCCTTTTCCTGTGATAAATTGTCGATCGTGTGTCAGATGCTGTCTGGCGATCTTTGCTGCAGCTAGATCACTTAATTTGTTGGCAGTGACGAATTCCAGTCTAGATGGTAAAAGTACTTATTTGCTACAACTAGTTACAGAGTTCACATCACAGAACAAAACCCCAACACAAATAGTCAATGAATTAGCCATGGCCACATAGTAAATATGCTTCAAACTACATCTTTATTCTTTAAAAAAAAGGTCAACATCAAACTTCTTATGCTACTAAAGGCATCTAAATGTCATGTACTTAAACAGCATGTACTGACAGATTTTAGGAGCTCTTTTTCTGCTGACAGAACTCTTAGATTGCCATATAGTTTTTGAGTACTACAGTATGGTACTACAGTTAGGTCCCTCGGAGAGGACCTAAAGCCGTCGGCCGTCTGGTTGCTTACTAACAAGCATTTATGCTTTCTTATAGCAGTCAGGTAAAATAACCACCACCACAACAATGTAATGCATAGGATATGTGACACAATTTGACTGCATGTGGCAGTCCATGTTTGTTCTAATTTTGGTGACAAATACCAGAATTGAGAAACGTCTCCTATCAACCATAACAACGTTTGCTCAAATTGAGTTTAGTAAGCATAGCCAACTATGTTCTGAAGTACTCAAGCATCATAGTTTATAGTGCATCAAAACAAAGTTCATATAAAGTTATATAAATGTGGTGACCATATAATGCTGGTAAAAAGAGAAGCATCTGAACCAAGAGTGATACTGTCAGGGCGCTATACTACCGGTTTTGTATATATTTATTGCATAACAATTCTCAACAGATGATTTCATCTTCCATGTGCAGAAGATCTCATACCAATGTTGCGTATACAAGTATTCTTGAACCTAGCTACTACATGTAAATATCAAAGCAACCATAAGTTTTATATCCTCTTCTACTAAATACATGTACAATTGTCAATATATTGTGTACACGAACATGCATTGCAATACACATGATACATATTTTTCGCCATTAAAAACAATATTAATCCACTGTCAGCATGCGTGTTACATATACCAGTAAGATTTACCAAGCACCAGTGGCCGTATTCAGATCATTACCGGTAAGCAGATTATGTCAGTATTTTACTAAGCAGTTTACTTGGTTATGGAATATGTCTGAACTCTTATTCAGATCTCATCTGAGCATTTTACTTTAGTAAGCCGAATTTAAGGTACTTACTGATAAGCATTGTTACGTCACATTGTCAATCAACAACAATGCACCATTAATGCAAGTCATTAGATGCATGCTAATATAAGTGTGCACAGCTTTTGATGAAGGTATAAACCTAAAAATCTGAGTGACATTGTCAGAACGTGAACTGTGATAATAACAAGAACATGAATAACAGATTGAACTACATGTAAAACACAGCATTTCTCCTAAATATATCTTTTCACTGTATGTTTTATCGGTTTACATGTATACCATACTGTACAATACATGCAAGCATAAAGGTAAGGCTAAACATTTTCAGATTTAATGTCGAACAGGTAATTATATCAAGAGTACGGGTAAACTTTGTGACCGAATACTTGTTTCATGGTGTCATATTATACAGTGTATAATATTTCAAATCACCTGCACTTGAGCTCTCTGCTCCTTCGCATATAGTCCTGTGCTTTAGAAAACATAATTTTCTTGCATATTTGTAATAATAAAAGTAGGTTCTGATGGAATGGTTCTTGAGATACGTGTATAAAAAAGATTGTAAAAATCAAACCTCCAAAACTGATGTATCAAAGTCGATATGTACGATGAAACAAACATAATTGTCTCTTTCTACATAATAAAATTATCAACATGTACTAAATTCTTTAATTACACGTATGCTCGTTCCTTAGTTTGTTTCTCTTTGTCCTCATTATCACAAAAAATTATAAGTCGGATTCAATATTTCTTCTCAAAGGGATTGTTGTCAGATTTACACATAATTTGTTAAAACCTGTTCAGATATACCATGGTAAAACGACCGCCTCAACAAAGTTGCTGCAGTTTGTTTACGTATAAATGAATGGCTACTGCATGCAAGAAAAGTCCTACGTGTAGTATATTCACCGAGCTCTGTGTTGAAGAAACCAAAATGTGAACTAATATTCTTTTTTTTTAATGTCGCGGTTGACCATCTCATATCTGACTGAGGCCTTACTATAAAAAAAAACAAGTATATAATCTATCAACTATGTTTACAAATCTGTATGAGTAACTTAAGTCATAATGGCATTGAACATAATTATAATATGTCCATTTACATAGAACACGCTAATACATGTATATTAATATACTCTACTGCGCTTTAAACAAAGTAGCACATTATTACCCCGGTTGTAGCTGAGCCACCAGGATAAGTTGGTAAAGCATTTAACAATTTTTTTTTGCCCTACTGGGTACCCTTTTACATCACCTAGGTGAAAAGTGGCAAATGTAGATAAATGTCTTGCCAAGGACACAGTGCCAAGGTGGGACTAGAACAATGAACCACGTAACAGTGTTCAATATCCGATGACATATCCACTAGAACACGACACCTCTATATAAAGCTACATTAACAAAAAAGAAAAGAAAAAAGCTCATGATGTACTCTTTCCTTTCATTGATGACTTAAATCTCGTTGGAACAAGCGCTTTCAGGTGCCATTTCGAATTCAAATAGTACCAGTTTATCAAAATCAGCTGCATTTCTTTCCTTTCTTTCGCTTGGCCAAAATTCCAGCTTAGAAGTTGGGCCATACAGGTATCGGTAGCTATACACATAAAGAAAAAGGTAAAAATAAAAATAGAATTAAATCATCATACAATCCAAATAGATCCATTCTGGGGATTTTTAAGGTGCCAATACCTAGTCGCCCAATCAAAGGCCAGATGAGACTGAAGAACTACTAAATATCCCATCCATGATTCACATGGAAAAGGCTGGGGGTATGGTGGCTAGTTGTTAGCAAAGTGGAATAGGTAGCTCCCCAAGGCACAGTTCTTGGACCTTATCGTTCCCTTCATATGAATGACATCAGATGTGGAATGTGTACTATCACCTGACTATTGTAGATGATTGCTTAATTTACATGGATCAAACTGTATAATATCCTCCAAAATGATGAGTTACTGGAGAAGTATATCTTAACACCTTGCACAAATTCATGATTACGACAGGGTACTCGCCAACTCGCCCTATCCCATTTCTCCTTAGGAAAAAAGAAGGAATATAATCAGAGAGTTGTTCTTAATTCTGTGAACACAATAACTTCCCGTTTGAAAAATTTCTTTTAGAAGTCTAAATCACACACAGAAAACAGGACAGATGTTATCTCATCTATTTTTCTGAGCCAGAAGCGTGTTATACTCATATACTTGATCACAGATTTAATGCCCTTCTGGCTGTGAACAGACGATCTGGTTTTCTTCTAATAAAATAAAAATAACAAAGATTTAGGATTATAAGCCTCTAATTGCTTGTAATGGTAGGCATGAAATTTACAACTGACTGTTGTGTAGTGTAATGAAACTACTGACTCCATGGCATACATATTCATGTAGCTTTACTGGTGTGTGTATGGAAGGACACATTATAAATGTGCATTAACTTAAATATTGGATAAGCATAGTAAGACACATGCACTACTGTGCTCTTTGATCTCAGCCAAGTGAAGTCCAACCGATGCAGCATTTTGCACAGATATTGACACATATTTTAATAAAATTCAAGAAAAATTGTGCATTCATTACTTAATTATAATTTATGCACATTAAATATATTTACATAATTATTGGTACTCTATTTTAAAAAAAGGTTTGAAAGTTAATCACTTGAAACAATGTTGTATTGAAAAAAATTCAGATTTTAAATTAATTCTTCAATATTGTATTGTTTCATTAATCTCATGTATTTTATTGTTTTTGTTTTTTGCATTGTTTCAGAAATGTATCTTGGTAAATTTCAAGACATACAAGATCAAGAAGAAGCCATACAAGACGCAATTGGCAATTTAGAAAAAGCAGTATTAGTGGTATTTAGTGACACAAACATGTGACTTCAAAATGTTGCGTGACCTCGCAATGAATTGCGGGACACTAATAAGGGAACAGCCACGATAAGGCAAATTGCGATCTGCATCAGTTGGGGGGCAGTCATGGATTTTGTACGGGGGGGGGGGGGGGGGGGGGGGGGGTCAAAATGACCCCCTCCCCCCTCATTCAGAATACCGGTAGAAATAAAGCAGTCTATTTTTGTACATGTATATTATATTTCACGTCATACATGTACCTTTCCACATCTTCTTTAGTGGTGTACTTGAGCGACTTCTGGCCAACGAGCAAGAAGGTCTTGCCAAGAGTTCTACTCTTGACCTTGGGACATTCACAACCTTCGTCAACGAACAATTGTCTCTTAGCCCCTTGGGGGACATCTTCATTTCCTGTTTCATCAAGGTATAAAAATAAATAAGTAAGACATGAGGAAAACTAGGAACTAACTGGGAGGGGAACATAAGGGCCTGGAGTGGATTGACAACTAGGAGACAGTGGTATGTAGCTTCAACAGAGCGGACCACCCGTTTACAATACATATAATACCAACATCGGAGTTGCAAATGTCAGACGTGCTGTACGTAGCATCACTAGGAAAAGAAAAGTAATGTAGAGGTATTGAAAGAATGCAATTCTTTTGTGAGCATGGGCCGAGCTGGGGGAAGTTACATACCACTGTCACTCGTTAGCTCACTAATGATTGACAGAATGATGGCACAAGATGAATGAGATCTGGAGTATTTTTTTAAGGTGGAGCTTAGCAGGTCTGAGATAATTATTTTTAAAAATATCAAAAAAAAATTATGAAATATATTTAGATGTTTGAATAACAAAATATGAGTTGTATGCAGCCCTGCACATCAAAGGAATCAACTTACCGGTATATTTGATTTCACCCAACCTTTAAAGCCATAGTGTACTAGATGCACTTCCGAAAAATGGGTTAGGTACTGTCATCAGTTCAGTATTGCTTAAATGAATTGGAACTCACCTATTTTTATCGGGGTTAAGACTGTAAAGTTGTAGATCCTGAAGCCTTCTTTTTTTCCCTCCGAGTCAATTCGGATCTTGAGTGCTGAAAGACGAGTCAGGGTGAAAAATCAAAATTCATTGTCTTCCATGTTTATATGTATCTGTACAGTGCACACATGTAACTTGACAAAAGGTAAGGGCACAAACAGATGCATTTGGAAGTCAAAAGCGGTGAATTAAGAGTTGCAATTTGACATATTTGACATATAGTTTGGATATTATTCAGCCTAATAAAAGTAATGTCATAATGATGTGCTTCTGCTATTTCGCTATAAAACAGAAAAATCAGAAGTGATTTTATTATTTACTATATAAATCTATGTATCTACCTATTATTTGCTAGTTTATCCAAACTACCGGTATGCCACCATCGAGAACTTAAAAAGTCACATTCGCGCATGCCTCACCCCCAATTACATCGCCTTCCCAGGGTTCACGTGCGCAACGCATGCCCGCCATTCATCCTCTTTCACGAGCTGCCAGAGACGACGCTTCGGACATGTTGCCGGGCAAGGAGAGGGGACGGAGAGAGGGACATAGGTAGATACATAGATTTATATAGTAAATAATAAAACCAGTTCTGATTTTTCTGATTTACCACAATAAATCAATGAGTGATTTCAAGTTGGGTGTTTAGGGCTGGTGTTAGTGTTTAATAAACACTAACACCAGCCTAAACACCGAAATGGAAATCAGCTGGTGTTAAGGCTTTGACCTCTGAATATTGTCAACTTCCGGTAGCTAGCGTCATCGATTTGCAAAATTGTCGTCTGCTGAACCGACCTTTGTGGCTGGTGTTAATATTTTAAGTACAAAATCCTATTCACCAACACTAGCCCCTAGGGATTAATCAAACATTGATTTCCAGTTCGGTGTTAGTGTATAGCCGCACAACAGTCAACGCACAAACGACGCTAATTTATTGTCTGACGATCAAATAAAAATATGTGAAACAGGTCCTTTAATATGTGATTCATATATTCTTTTGTGTTAAATAAGTTATTCTATAAGACCAGAGAAATAAGTGTAAATCTATTCTGTGCTTTTCATGATATCTTTAGTTTTGATGTACTATTTTTAAATCATCGTTGTGAAACCAAGTCTGTGTGGCGATGTCACAGTGGTGTTAAGCCATCGATATTGATATCGGTATCGGGCTCTTAATTTCATCAACACATTTTTAGCTCGATTGAAGAGCTCTTGACTCACACTAACACCCAACTTGAAATCACTCAATGTATCTACCTATTATTTGCTAGACCAGCACAGAAAGGACCAGGAGGCATGTCCCGAAATAAAGGAGATTACTGGGGAACAATGGCAGACAAAGCTAAGATAAAACGACGTAAAGGAATTGGGTGACCTTCAAAATAACGTCCAAACCAACTCCCTGGAGAAGCGCCCAGGAAGTGCTGATACATCTGGCCCTGCCCTCTGAGAGGAGGGCCTCAGGGCCAGCCCCCTGGATGGCTTCAACGATCCACCTAGAAATGGACTCACGAGAACAGAAGAGAAAGGCTCCTGAGTGATGAGAATTAATTGATCATCCCTCCGATGACCCTTGATCCTCACCAGGTACCAGACCTTGTCCTCCGTGACCCCGACTGGCCTGGAGGACGCCAACTGATTCTCGGCAATAAAGGAGGGCCGTGAAATCGACCGAACCACCCACCTCTCCCACCAGATGTGGCTTGATCCTCACCAGGTACCAGACCTTGTCCTCCGTGACCCCGACTGGCCTGGAGGACGCCAACTGATTCTCGGCAATAAAGGAGGGGCGTGAAATCGACCGAACCACCCACCTCTCCCACCAGATGTGGCTTGGGGAGGTAGACAGGGCATGGAGCGTACTCTTCCTCTGTCCAGATGCTATTGCCATAAGAAACACGGCCTTAGTCATAGGCTCAAAAGGAGGCTAGCCAAAGTCTACAAAACCTTCGGCAGGCACCAAGCAAGAGCCAGCTTTGGGATAGCTGGCCGCTGCAGAAAAAAGAACGCAGAAACTTGGACAAGAAATGGGAGATAAACCCTGAGCTGTCCAGAAAACCCGACATGAGTGGCGGCGAAAGCCGAACGGTAACCACGAATAGTGGAAAGGGCTCTACCCTTGTCAAACAAGTATATCTGAGGGGTCCACAATTTACAAGCTCTGCTTTTCAGTGGACCTCTCCATTTCCTCAAAATATAAATGCAGTTAAATTTTAAAATTCATTTTTTGTCTTCCTAAAATGTATAAATTATTGTTAAGATTTGTTTATTACAAATGTAACTATGTTTTGTATACATTTTACATTGTATTCGATATTATGTATTGTATTTTGTTGGAAAATAAAAAATAAAAATGAAAATGAATGAAATGAAATATCAAAAAATCCGCTATCACACCTACTGAAGTCTACGGGTGAGACCCTGAGGTCTTCACACCAAATGAAGAAAGGCTCCAAACGAGAGTTGTAAAAGGGCCCTTGTGGAATCCCTACGACTCTGGACTATAAACTGCGGGGCTCTCTCAGAGAGTCCAGCAGATATAGCGTCCTCCCCTACACCGGCCCGGCGGTCAGAGAGAGCATGCACCGTGGGTAGATAACAGAGAATCCCCAACAGAGGCTGGGACAACAGGTCCGGCCTTAGCGGGAGAGGGAACAGATGTCCGCAGCAAAAGGGACAGAAAACCGAGACACTGACCTGAAACAAGCCGGAAATAGGAAACCCGCCGGGGGAGCCCGTTGCCCCAAACATCAGCGACGGACTCTGATTACCCCCTAGGTTACCTGGGGAATTGAGTCCAAGAGATAATTCCCCCAAAAAAGGTCGCGCAACAGCCCTCAAGGGTTGGTCAGTCGCAGGGCTTAGCTTCAATGAGTACCGATCACAGATGGCGAGGCCAACTGCGAGAAGAGATTCGAGACAGAGCCGCAACCTGGGAAAACCCCAAACCCCAGAAGGGAAGGGCGAGTCCCGATCCAACTACCCACTCCTCTCTTGGAGGAGTAGCAAAAGAAGCTGGATGAGAGAACTAAGCCATCACCAACGGGCAAAAAGCCCGAGGGAAAATGCCAGCCACAGAACAGAGCCTCTCAGAGGCCGAGTTCGGCAAGACAGTCCCCAAACTAGAACGGGTACCGGATTACACCAGACAAGTGTAACTGGGCTTCAGACCAGACAGATGGGACTAGGGTAAACCCTGTCGCCCACCAAGATGCTTCGACACAGCGAGAAGCCCAGTCTGAACGACTGGAGAGAAAGCAGACTGAGGTCCAAAATTCACCACAGCCCTCTCCGTTTAAGTCACAGTCGGAGACTAGACATCAGAAGGCTACAATAAACCTCATAAAATACCAACTACAAACTTCTTACCCCTCGCCGAAGCGTCGGGTGATGAAGCTTGCTCAATAGCCTTGCTAAAACTGGAAGGTTTATCTAAATAGGCTCAGCAAGGTCACCACTAGACCACACCTCACCGCATCGGAGGCTGCAAGAGCTTGGTGCGAAAAGCTTACGTGTGGCCGAAACCTTTTTGTTGAGTGGTGAACTCAACTGGAACCTGTTACTGATGCCAAAGACAACCGCGACAAAAAGCCCCAGTCAGACTGACGGGCTAGGGGCACCCATCCCCACGGGTGAGGGGAGGTACCCAAAGCAGCTGCCGACTCCCTACTTGGAGGACCGCCAAGGGCTGCAGGAGCTACAGGCCCAACTCCCACCAGCAGGCCGACGGCACATGATGGAAGGCCAACAGCAGCACCAGGCAACCCGGACCTAAAGTGTCTCGGATGCCGGAGCAGCAACACCCTTCTCTACCTTTGACCAAGTCGGAAGCTGGACGTCAGAACGCTTGCGCTTCTTACCCTCAGACACGGAAGAATAAGCGACCTAAACGATAAGCATAGCGGCCTTATTCAGTGTGACCGGGTCTGACCCGCTTCACTGCGCCAGAGGCTCAACAAGCAAGACAACAGAAACCTCTGTGAGACCGGGATCTTTGCGTTTCACGAACGTAGATCAAACAACGTCGTGGGTGAAACCGGGTCCACTCTAAAACAAGAATTTGCTGGTCGTTGCATTGCAACAAAGCCATAAGACACAGAGCTTGACCCAAAGGGGGAGCTCAGCGCAACGACTTCTACATGACTGGCCGACCCTAGGGTGGCGCCCGTTATATAACAAGGAGAGGAGATTCCTGGAGGAGGGAAAACCTCCTTACTCACAAGATACCTGTTACCGGACTGGCAAAACACCATGAGCAGTATTCCCCCGGAGGGAGAAGGGGAGCCTGGGCCATAACTGGCAGAGCCAGTGTGAAGGCCTCGGGTAATTAAGACTCTAGGAGAGCCTGCTCGTAGGCTGCCAAACCACGAGGGGCTTGGGAGCCGCGCTGACTGGTGACTCAGAATCACCAACCTGACCCTCAAAATCAGCTACATGGAGAACCTGGCCCCGAGGGGGCGGGCGCAACACCGATCAACACCGGTTGGGGTGGGGGGGGGGGGATATCAGGTCCGGGTCCAGGTCCAGATACGGATATATCGGACAGGCCATGCAGAGCAAGGCGGTCGGATATTTTTATATTTTGCTTGTCAAATAACCACCCGTCTGTGACGGGAGCGAGAGAGCTAGCATGAGTGTACTTCTGAATTATCAAGGCGGCACCGGGTGCGGCGGGATCACTAGAGTAAACACTCGAGACTGTTTACGCAATGGGTGGTGGGTTGGTCAGACAGTCTCTTACGACTCCCAACCCGTCTGTGACGGGAGGTAACCGGCTCTTGAGGCTGCAGCGAGTACAATGGAATCTCCCAAATGGCACACTGACTTGAGCAGAGCCAGTGAATGAGGTCCGAGTGCCAGCGGTCGCTTTTTTTGCAACGGCACTCTTCCCCCTTACACAAACGTCAGTGGTCGGCGTGCTGTGGGGGCTAGTGATCGCTAAACCAACCACCCCTTGCCGGGACCACGGGTCCCAACAGTGGATGCAATACAGAGCCTGACAGGAGTCGAGCCGTCAAACGGTAACGAACTTGTCAAGGAGACGCTCGTAGCGCTTCTTACCCGTCGACACGCCCGAAAGGATAACTCCAGAGCGAGGAGTCGGCTTGCCGTTCACACCTCCGGAAGTTGCCCTTGCGGGAGGAGAGGCACGGGTACCAGGTTCCGAAGTATCCATCACGAACATGTATACAAAAAGAAGACAAACAAAGAGAAACAACAGACAAAGAGAGCGAGAGCGAAATAAACTCCACGCTCACTTTATTTCCAGCCAAACACTTTCAAATAAAATGTTTCCCAAATTAAACTCAAACTCAAAAGCATGCATGAAAAATAAAAACCAAACAATCACGAGCAGACAAAAGGACGCACCGCAGAAGCGGTGATCCACGAAGCGGAACGAGCCAAGGAAGGACTTAAAGCCGGTGAATAAATCTTGGGATAGGGTATGCACAACTGTGACATTTTTATTTTGATGACTGCTTTGTCCAGAGGACTAAGCAATAATAGGTAGATACAAATGATTTATTGTGGTAAATTTGTTGATGATTTGTCAATCTGTTGGTCAATTGAATCTGATGTTGCCGAAGCCACTGGCCCGTCTCTGTGGTCCAACGGTTAAGGCATTGGCTTTTAAAAGCCGTGACCCGGGGTTAGATTCCCATCAGAGATAATTTTGTAACCTTTGCAAAAATTTCCAAAAGGGATGACAGCAATATATATGTATATATATGTAGCTATATATGTATAAATAATGCTTGAAAAATGCCTTAGAATAAGCCCTGTTCTTTATAAATTGAGTAATTAACTATTCAACACAATTGACACTAACAACAATAGAATCGAAACATCCAATTATTTACCATAACTACTGTGGCTTGCACAGGCAGCTCTTTCTAGTTCAGTTATTGAAGATCGATTAATACATGAAGTAGTGTTGCAGTAGTCTGTAAGAAAACATAAACATAAACTTTGAATTTATATTAGTCATCTACATGTACATGTATGTGTCAGGTAGGAAGTAGTAGGAAGTAATCATCTAACACAATTTGAAGATGCACAAAATCACAAAATCTACATGTGTATCAGTCATTAATCCATCTACCACACTGAAATAATAAAAGAATATTAACTGGACATTAAATACTTGCCTAAGGATCCACCAGTGCAGAGGCATTCTATGTCAGAGCAAAGCATAGACAAGAGGGCACTGCCTGCACCAGGCTTGTAGAATATCGTGCAAGATTTGTCTGCATACAAGTAGAAGAGTTTTGTTACATTTTTGGCAGATAATTGATAAAATGATAATACAATATAATGTTAACAAATATAAATGTAAAACAGGAAAATGCCAATATGGGAGACACTGTATATACTCAATAAAAAAAGAAAGCAGACACTCTTTATTGTTCAAAATTTTCATATAAATCGTCTATAAAAATATAATAATGTATTTTCAAATTAAAGAAAAGTTTATATTCCACCAACATAACTGAAATCAAGTTTTGGAATTTGATGGGCACATTCCATTAAAATGAACCAGTAACATTGTTGAAGGTTGATGAAAAAAAAATTTACACCATATCACAGATACTGATAACACGTAGGGTCGTGTATCTCAGACTTAACAATGTTAAACAATCCCTTAAACATTCACCTAAAATTAAATTGAATTATAATACTGGTTATATAGTTGGGAGATTTAAAGAATCACTCAAATAAGTTTTTCTTTAAGGTTAATATCAATCACAAAAATAATAAAGTCATAACTGTTTCTGTTACTAAATTTATATATGAAAATTTCAAAACAAACCCCCCATTTTCAAGGTTTTAAAGATTACACTGCTGTCTCTAAAGATCTTAATTACTGCATAACAAAAGAGAATAACATGTAATTCATTTTCATAAACGGAGGTCTTAAATATAATTTCTTCCTTGGCTGCCTGCATTCCTGCTATATTGTTACGATTGATGTTCTGGTCTTATTTCATGTATCATGTTACTCTTGATTTTTAGTGGCTCTCTAATTATTTGTATATAATTTGATTCTGTTGAGATTCAATAATTTTTAATTTGTTTAAAGAATGAATATTTGGCAAACAATAACAAATCTTCATTTATTTGTGAATTTAAAAAATATTTTAGTAAGTATTTAAAGAGTATTACCTGGGTCATAATAGTCGTACACATGAACAGCAGCTGCTTGCACATTTCCTACAACCACGTCAGATTTGGCCGCAAATGTAAAACACAGATCTTTATCATTCGGAATCTACGAAAAACATATTACAAACAAACAAAATGCTGAAAAGATGTCACTAGATATCATGCAAGATTTGGTAGAAAAAGTAAAACCTCTGATCTTTTTCATTCAGATTCTAAGAGACAGTGTTTTGAAGGAAAGTAAGTGATGAAACTATTGAAAAATGCTCCTACATTTCAGGCAAGATTTGGCTAGAAAGTTGATACAAGATCTTCACCATTATGAATTTAACCCTTTGAGAGCGAGCCCGAACACGGCAATTGTTTCCCCTGTGACAGAGCGATTTTGGTTACATCGCCAGTAATGGAAAATTTGGCGGTGCTTTCTACTTTCATTGCCCATTGCGCCTCACTCAGTCATTTTCGTGATGTTTAGTAAATGTAAAATTGAAAGATCAGACTTTTTTCTTTCTAAAAATATAAATTTTGTTGATCAATACGGAAAAAAAGGTCTGTTATTTTTGAAGGAAATTGCTGTCTTATTTTGCTGAAGCTTCACGTCTTTCCTTTTCAATACAATCACAATACAAATTGCGCAAGCACCTCCGCACGCGCAGATCGGTCGATACCTCCATTCATTCCCCCATTGTCAATGATTGTCGTCTGCTAAAGCTCTGCCGATTATCCTACATTCTCTTCTTTCAAAACATTAATCTTCCAGAGTAGTTACTTAGAGTAGTTTAGGCCTATATCCTCTTCTTTCAAAACTCTTCTTTCAAAATGGTAATCTTCCAGAGTAGTTACTTCTTTACATTTGTTTATTCCTCTATAGGGTGGGGTCCTGAGATAAGCGTTTCATAAAAGAGGAGGTACATGAATGATTGGCTAAATTGGTCAAGTTGATGAAATGAAAAGGCACTGGTAATTATAGGGGAGAAGAATTACAAAGTCCTTTTATCAATGCATACTTTTATACTTACACAGTTGAGAGTAAGGTAGGTTATTTGTAGCCAAGTGAAACGTCGTGAATCGCAAATTTTATTTAAAAGGAATAGTCCTATAGGTCTTTATGAATATAGGCCTAATAATATTATTTTATGAATAACTACAATACATCTATGGAAAATGTGAGGAAAACAACGCCCTCTCATATTGCCTGGCATATTGCCCAGCGAAAATCATCCAATCACCGATGAAAAATCGCCATGTATAATCATCTTCATCAACAAAACCAATAATTCAAAGCCTTGAATCAAGGCAAGAATATAGAACCGACGCGCGCGTATGTGTCTGTCTCCAGCTGTACGGTTATTTTGAGGGCCTTTTTTTGATCCGAACACTAACTTAGGGTAAAGTTAAAATGATATCACCTTTTTCTCAATTTTTTTCCACGTAAATTTATTATTTTTTTAATAGATGAGATGAATGAATATATCTAAATAATACTTAATTAACTTTAGCACATAATAGCTAATAATAAGCTGGAAATCTTTGTCAAAATATTAGGGATACATCTCGGCTTCTGTAGAAGCCTGTCGTCTCCAAAGTGTTAAGAGACAAATATTACAAACAAATATTATACAGTGTTACACAAACAAAAAGACAAAATGCGGCATGTTCTTTACCTTATCTAAATAAAAGATGACAGAGCGATTGCGGGCTTCATACTCAGAAATTAATTCAGTGCCATTCACGATCTGAAAAAAGATGTTCATATCAATAGTGCATTAAAGCTCTAATAGAAATATGGTAGCCTACTGGTAAAACAAGATAGTCATGAAACGTGTTGGATGTACCACAGTCTCACATTTTTCTCCTTTATATATATATATACACTGTAGGATATACATGTATGTGCAAGTTAATTTAATGTCTCATCCACAATTTCCATTGAAATTTGTTCGAAATATCTGAAAAAAATGCTAGATTATGGGTCACAGATATAGGCCTACACTAGTCTACATTATGACCATTCCACTCCTATATTTATCTGCACAACAATATCAACACTTATTTGTAGCAAGTGTGTTGAATACAAGCAACCCTTATAGGTTTTACACAGGTGTCGTACACGTTGATGTTGTTGGAATTTAAGTCCCAGGCCAGACATATAAATTATATTTTGCTTCTTACTTGTTTACTATTCCACTTGAGGAGGAAAACAATTCACATAATTTGAGTGTTGTTAGTATCTTGCTATTTATTATCTAAAAGCAAATCAATCTGATGAAAGGTTTTTGAGGGTAACCAAAAAACTATACATGGAAGTTAAAATAAATTTGTTCATTATGTGGATAAATGCCTCCAGCATAGATACATACTTTCCCTTTTCATTGGGTACATGTACTTGTATACATTGCAGATGAAAGTAACTACGCTCTCTCCGTGCGTATTGGGAGATATTATGGCAGCACACTCAATCCACACCTTAATCCAACATTCCTGGAGTGTCCATTTTTTAAATGGTTATCAACATGTCAAAAGGTCATTGACCGCCATCAAATTCATGACAGCCCACCTAATTTGTCCTCAGTGACGAATTATATTTCTTGATTTTTAATTTTTGTATATACAGGACTCTAAGCCTTACCTCTTTTAGCCCTTTTAGTCCTGGCTCTGAATGTTCAACAGCTTTAAATCCAGAGTACAATCCTACATCTAGAATGCTCATGTGGGTTGTTCCATTACCATTGTAGCTACAGGGTGTACATTAAAAAAAGAAAAGAAAAAAAGAAATCAATTAGGATAATAATAATGGTCATTATTTATTTTGTGCTTTAGACGATGTTTACATAAAATAGGGCAAACATAAAAAACTAGGTGTAGTCCTTAGGTAAACAGTAGGCTTTTAGTTGTCCTTTAAATGTAGATAAATTTGGGCGTAGGACAGCGTTGCCATTACTGAAACGAAGATAACGTGTGGATTCAATTAAATCATCATCTATCGCAAAGCTGCTTGGCTAAACTACCTTCTGTGTGACTTCCTCTTTGAAAAAGAGCACCGCGCAGATGTCCTCCAGAAGGCTTCTATGCCCATATGTAGAGAACCTATAGGTAGCAGGTGCTCAGAGCCCAGGAAAAGCACTTTTCTTACTCTTTTTAGACGTATTTACCTTGTGCAGACTGTTATGCTCAGCCCCTTCACATTCTGACCACTGAGTTGATTTGATTCGATATCTACAGCACTGATGTTAAGATGGAAGGGACAGGTGTCAATATCAGATTTTCCTGTGTAGTAACGCAGCTCCACCTTGGGGGAAAAAATTGACACAACTTGAGTAAAACACCTTAACCCTTACCTTGCACTATGAGGCGTTAAAGTGGTAGAGTATAATAGTGGTCTTGTATTAAAACCAGTAGGTTGATGCACTAGTGCCCTTTAGTATTAAAGGCATTATAATCCTCATTTCCAAGTCCCTTGGAGAAAACTTACAGCTGTCGGTCCCCTGTTCGCTTCTTACAAACATACATATACATAAGTTTTCTTGGCAATCAGGTAAAACAAACCAAAAAACGGCATTTACAAACAGTTAACGACACATACTTTCATTGTCAAATTGAGAATAACTAGATGGAACTTCGACTGCGCGCAGTCGAAATGATGCCTCCGTCATAGAGCAATTTTAAAAACCAAAACAGAAGAAATTTTTCAAATTCAAGTTTGATTGTAATCCATTAACAGGTTCTCAGAATATCTTGATTACAAGCTATTTCTCATATACATGAATGACTCTTTGATCTTTGACCTCATGACCCCTAAATCTAACCAGTTCATTCATTGGCTCTGCAAGATACATACATGTCTTGAGATTGATGGTAATCCATCCATCGGTTCGAATGATAATGCGATCACAAGCTATTTTTGCATACATGAGCCCCATGACCTTTGACCTTGACCTCATGACTCCAAAATCTTATCAGTTCATTGCCTGAGCAAGATACATACATGTCCCGAGTTTCATGGTAATCTGTCCATCTGTTCTAATGATAATGTGATCACAAGCTATTTTTGCATACACAATGAGCCCTGTGACCTTTGACCTATGGCTTTGTGACCCCAAAATCCAATCAATCAATTGGCACTGCAAGATACATACATGACCTAAGTTTGGCTAGAATCCATCCATCAGTTCTTGTGAAAACGCGATCACGAGCTATTTTTGCATACATATTGAGCCCTGTGACCTTTGGCCTCGTAACCCCAAAATCTAATCAATTCATTGGTTCTGCAAGATACATACATGACCAAAGTTTGGTAGGAATCCATTAGTCGGTTCTTGAGATAGCGCGATCACGAGAACGGGACGTACGGACGTATATATGGACAACCCAAAAACATAATGCCTCCAGCTACTTCGTAACGGAGGCATAAAAATAAGTCCTACTAGTACATACTGCACTTTGTTTTATCTTGTTTACAAGAACAGAACATGTACATTAGCTGTTCCTGATTAAAACAAACAGCATGGTAAGATGAAAGATGTTTCTATACAGCAAATCTCTAAACGATAATCTCAGATCAACAAAGAAGACAAATACACAGGAGTATTGGAAAATTTTGAGTGGTAACTCTGGAAAGCGAAACAAAAATATGGTCTCGCTGAATGATTTTCTACATCACTTTCGTAATCTGAATGTTGCTCAAGATGAAACTGGTGCACTACACCAAACTGAAATGGTGGCAGACTTGGTCATAAATGATGAATTGAATGCTCCTATCACTGTTGAGGAGGTTATTTTGATGATTAAGAAATTGAAAAACAATAAGGCATGCGGTATTGATCAAATTAGAAATGAATTTTTGAAACATGCAACCGGTAAGGTTCTGGAAGTGATAACAATTGTTTTTAATATAGTTCTAGAAAGTGGAATAGTGCCTCATGATTGATGTGTTGGTTTGATTGTTCCAATATTTAAAAACAAAGGGTTGGAGAAAGATCCAGACAACTATCGTGGTATTACCCTTTTAAGCTGTATAGGAAAGTTGTTCACTTCAATATTAAATCATAGAATTACTTTATATTTTGAAAGTGAATCTGTACTTGGAGAAGAACAGGCAGGTTTTCGTGAAGGTGATTCCACAATGGATCATGCATTTGTGTTGAAATCTTTACTGGATATTTATTTGTCAAAGGGAAGGAGGATTTATTGCGCCTTTGTGGATTTTAGAAAAGCCTTTGATATGATAGATCGAGCATCCCTTTGGTATAAATTATTATTGTCAGGAGTAAACGGCAAGGTATTTAGAGCCATTAAGAATATGTATGCCTCTGCTAAGTCGTGTGTTACGACATGTGGTCAAACCTCTGAAACATTTGCTTGTAATATTGGGGTAAGGCAGGGTGATATTTTATCCCCCTTACTTTTCGCAATTTATCTTAATGATTTTGTTGGATATATCCGAACCAAATTTAAAGGTTTACAGTATTTATATGATGAAGTGTGTTCTGATGTTCTTGATAAAATTACTGATGAAGACTTATTTATTAATTTACATTCATTGCTATATGCAGATGATACAATTATCTTGGCAGAAAATCCAGAGGAACTCCAAACGGCTTTGGATGCTCTGTCTAACTACTGTGAGAAATGGAAATTGCGTGTGAATACTGAAAAAACAAAGATAATGATATTCTCTAGAGGAAAGGTACGCAAGTACCCAGTTTTTAAGTATGGGAACGGTATTATCAATGTGGTACATGATTTTGTGTATCTTGGGGTTAAATTTAATTACAATGGTAATTTTAAAAAGGCAATATCAAAACAGGTGATTCAGGCAAGAAAAGCCTCATTTGCAATGACCTTAAAGGTGCAAAGGTTAAGATTATCATTGGATATACAGTGTGAGTTATTTGATCAGTTAATCCTGCCAATACTGTTATATGGCTGTGAGGTGTGGGGTTTTGAGGATTTAAGCCAGATTGAAATTTTTCATCGCAAATTCTTAAGGGCCATACTGAATGTCAATAAATATACACCTGACTGTATGATTTATGGTGAGACAGGCCGTACTAAAATTGATGTTCAGGTTAAATGTAGAATGGTAGGTTTTTGGCTAAAAGTAGTCAAAGGAAGTCATTGTAAATATACATTTAGATTCTATAATCTTTTAAAGTTACTTATGGAAAGAGGTTCCCAGTCTCAATTATCTAAATGGTTTTCATGTGTAGAGAATACATTAAATAATGCTTGGCTAGGAAATGTGTGGCAAATGCAAGGAGATGGATTCAGTAATACATGGATTCTTCATGCTCTTAAGCTCAGGTTGACTGACATGTCAAAGCAAGAAATTATGTCAAATGTTTGGTCAAATCGCATTTGTGTTAACTACCGAATTATCAAGAACGAAATTTTATTTGAAAAGTATCTGGTAAAGTTGAATAGAAGAGGTGCAATCACTTTGTGTCGATTCCGATGCAGGTCACACCGCTTACCAATTAATAATGGAAGGTTTGAAAATAATCCTGAAGAAAGTAAAATTGAATGTCCTTGTTGTAATTTAAAGGTTTTTGGAGATGAATTTCACTATATTTTTGTCTGCCCTTTTTTCAAGAAAGAAAGGCAGTTATACCTAGATAGACAGTTTGTTGTGAGTAACCCTAGCACATTTCACATGGACAAATTATTTAATAGATCTAGCATTAAACAATTAAGAAAACTCGTAAAATTCATAAGAGTAATAATACAATTCTTTTCATTGGTTCCTAAGGCTGAAAGGCATGGTCCTATTTTTGTTAATAAAAGTGTAGTAACTCGTTGTGGTAGACAACCCAAACCACGTGATATTTTAGACTTATAACTTTAAACTGTATAGTGTATACTTAGTCTTTAGCTCATGTTTATTGTGTTTTAGAAATATAAAAATGTATGTATCATGTCTATGTATTTTATTATCATATTTTACTTTGTTTTTTATATATCTTTCTGTATTGTGTTGTAAATATGTTGTGCTCTCATACCCCGGAAGTGGGTCGATAGAGTCAATAAAATCTTATCTTATCTTATCTTATCTTATCTGGTAAACCAGTGAAATTTTTGGGCGGGACTTACACTTGCACAGAAGAGATGATGTCTATTATTTTTATATAGTTGACAAAATATAACTGCTACAGCTCTCTAATGATCTTTCAATCTAATAACATATTCATGATCTTTCAAATCTACATGTATCTCTTCGTAGTTCTGCTAATGGACTAGTATGTAAGGGATAAACTACCGGTAGCTGAACTCTTTACTCACCTCTGATCATAACCCAAGACTGCCACATAGTTTAAAGGCATCGTTTAACAATGTTAAATCTGAGATGCATGGCCCTACGTGTTATCAGTGTCTGTGATATGGTGTAATATTGAAGCCCTAAAAAAAAATTGCGCTTCAAAATGATCAAGGAGTGCCTCGAAAAAGTAAAAATCATACCATACTCGTTTTCCCCAATATATTGTAGTGTTATGAAAACAGAAATTTTAAAAATATTGATATGAGATAGTAATTTACATTTACATGAATTTTCACGACCGGTACTTTTTTTTCGTTCACTGACTGAAACAGTCTATTATCTCTTCACCAAGAGAATACTTGAACAGATATTATTATCATAAGCAATGGTATTCCCGTTCTCAGATACTTATGTTTAACAAAGAACTCAAGATATATAGTCTTGACCTACATTTGCTTTGGCGATTCCAGATCCACTAGATGTAATTGTTAAGCTGTGTCCAATTGACTTCGACACCTGTCAAAGAAGAAATTGAAGAAAAAAAATTCAGTTAACAAGAAAAGCAACAACAAATACATGGGCTCAGATTTCAGTTAACATGTAGGTAAAATGCTTAGCAAACTTTTCCAGGTCGGAATTCAAGTTGATACCAGTTGCAACCAGTAAGGATCTCCAACTAGTATCTCCTGGTTTGAACTGGTCTCAACTGGTCTCAACTGATCCAGTTAAAACCAGTTGATACAATTTAGAGACCAGTAGAAATACCAGTTTGAAGTCGGACAAATAGAATACCAGTTGTTACAGGGACCAGTAGATTACTGGTGTCAACTGTACCAGTTAAAACCAGTATATTCAACTGGTTTTTAGTGTTGAAATTGAAACACAGCATGAACTGGGACCACTGTCGAAAAAAAAGTTTACATCCGAGACCAGTTGATGTTACCAGTTGATTAACTAGTTGAAAACCAGTAGACGAATACCAGTTGATTTACCAGTTGAAAACCAGTAGATGGTTAGCAGTTTATTTACCAGTTGAATTCTAGTAGATGATTACCAGTTGATTTACCAGATGAAAACCGGAAAGCGATCACAAGCTGTTTTTGCATACATAATGAGTCCTGTGACCTTTGACCTCATGACCCCAAAATCTAATCAATTTATTAGCCCTGCAAGATACATACATGACCCAAGTTTGGCAGGAATCCATCAATTTTTTTGTTGAGATAACACGATAACGAGACGTACGGACAACCCGAAAACATAATGCCTTCAGATACTTTGTAACGGCCGGCTGGCCGGCCGAGGCATAAAAACAGTAAAATACATAAGAAAACAAGGGAAACGCTCTCGGCGGTCTCGTCTGCATTACGCAATTCAATATGATGCAAAATTGAGGTTGGGAAATTATTCATACGCTGAGTGGCCCATTAGCAGCCCCCCCCCCCCCCCCCAATGAAATCCTCTGAATTTAATCAGCATTTTGAAGTGAATGTTGACCAAGAGTCATCGGAAGAATTATTTACTATAATTTGTACCAAGATTAATAACTTAAATGGAATATAAAAATATTACAATTTTTTTTTTAAATACTCACATACTGACCTAAAATGACCTTTGACCTTGTGACCAGGAACTTGTGGAATAAGATTTGTGATACTTGATAACCCCTGTGTACAAGTTTCATGGAATTTAAACAAACACTTTTGAAATTATTCTAAAAATTCAAAATCTTGATGTTGATGCCACAAAAGAGTCTAAGTTTGTTGACCTGAAATGACCTTTGACCTTAATTTAGTGACCTGAAATTCTACTCACATGATTGGGGATACTTGATAACCCTTTAGTGTAAGTTTCATTGAATAAGAACTTATACTTTCAAAATAAAAATAAAAATTCCAAAACTTAACCCGAGGTTAAGTTTTCGATGATGATGCCATAACATAGTCTAAGTCTGTTGACCTGAAATGACCTTTGACCTTGATTCTGTGACCTGAAAGTTAAAGTTGGCTTGGTTACTTACCAGTAAGTAAAATACATAGATGTGATCTGAATAAGACTTGAGCAATTTCACTTACATGTAGGTATTAAAGTTGAATGCTAAATAAAATACTGACAGAATTCAAGCATCGAATTGAATACAGGCCTCATGGTCAACTTGCCAACAGAGCATTTTAACCCAATACCTAATTCCACTTCTCAGAGGACTCGATGCGAGAAGCAGCAGCACAGCTCAGGAAGCAGCGAGTTAAGGGACCATATACTGCTACAGCTGGCGCGAGATGGCGCTAGAGGGGGTCTAGCAGTAGTGCTTCTAGTACAGTATGGCTTTAAACTGTGAATGTGTTGGAGCTGTGGCAAGGTCATCAATAATTCAAAAACTTGAGTGAAAATGACCTACTCTTTAAAACCACAAACAAGTTGAAATGCATCAAAAGAACATTAGTTAATATAAAAATGATGATACAGGTTTATAAACAGCCTTAACAAGAGCGGATAAATCTAATCAATGATTGAATGAAATCAAGCATTATTTGTTTTAAACAAAGAAACTCCTATATCCTTGATGTCAAAAATTCACTAAACCCCAAGTTTAATAGGCTTACATGTACTTTATCCCGCACAGAGTAAGCAAACTTATCTCTACATGCATCAATGCGCAGTATATGCATGTATTCATCCACATACAATGATTCGAGAGGATAGTATTGGAAAATACTGCACGCTTTCTTATGAAAATACACATGAAAGTCTCAATATAAAATGAATCACATGTGACTATGTATGACAAAAAATTTGAGTAAGTTAGTAAGAATAAGATGTTTGTGTAAGTTGCAATGGAACATCGTATATGGACAAGCTTAAGTCCAGAACATTATCAATTATGTGCATTGTGGAGTCATTTCACTTTATATTTGGTATGATCATTTCACTTTATATTTGGTATGATCTGAGCTCTAGTTGTACATGCATACCAGTAATGCAATGATCAGATGTACTACAATCTTAAATGAGGTTCACAGGATTTTGATTTGATTGAAATTTCTGATTGAAAGGACATAAGTTTGGTACAGAAAGCCTTGCTGTTCATATTTACATGTACCACGGTAAACCAGGTAGGATCTTTGTTGTTTGCAAACCCATTTATTTACAGGTAAAAATAACTTTTTATTGGCGGTTTACAGCATCGTATATTTATGAATAGGACTTTAGAGTTACATGAAATACAAATATACTTACATCAACTTCTCTTTGTACTTTGGAATTGTCATTCCTAATGTGATGGCGAAATGTGACTAATTGCTCAGTATTCAAATCACATGCCATATTGATGGTATTTAACTCCGGACGTTCAGCATACTTGGCAAGTGCCTGTAGTGCTACTACAGTATCCTTCATATCGTCAAGGTACATGGATAATAATAAAAGGTCAAATAAAACATGTTACACAAATATACAGGGTTCTAGCAACTATTCATGTATGTAATTCGCATTCTGACTATTGAAATACGATTATTTCTAACATGTTAATGAAATAATTTGTAACATGGCATTTAGCAGAGATTTGTGCGTTAAAGGTAATACAAAGTTTTGGTTTGGGGTCATGAATTTGGTTCAAATGAACATATTTGAAGCATATACGATCCTACAATATTCAGTGGTCGTTGTCGCGGTCGAAATCGACTCTAAAGTTATGAAATTGTAAATAATAAACATTTTATGTTGAATAGCTCCCTCTCAAGGTCAAGATATTAATTAGGTTATAAAACAATGTTTATTGACTAAAATCAACCGATTAGCTATTCTCGTTCGGAAATTATATACCACAACTACATACTCTGAGATTTTCATGGTCACAGCTACCATTATACGGCCGTAGAAGCTATTTGAAATTTATCAAAATTTACCCGGGAGCACCGGTAAATCTTTATATTCAATTTTTCTCGAAAGCAGAAGTGTTTTAGGGGCTAAAATTTCTGGGGTTTTTAATACATCTACAGGGGCGTCCAAATATATCAAAATTGTAAAGAATCGCTATCCACCCATTTTTCAAAATTTCCCAAAACTTTGTAATACCTTTAACTTAGAATACATTACAAAAATGGTCTATTGAGAGCATATAGCTAATTAATCTTGAAGTATCTCTTTCCAGAAATAATATGTGAAGATAATGTATCAAATATAATAAAGCAATATGGATATCTTAGTATACAGAGCAAATTATAATTAGTGTTTAGGACACTTTAACCCTATGTTAACTGAGGGGGGGGGGGGGGGGGGGGTCAATTTGACCCCCCTGTAGAAATTTCGCTACTACTACTTTTTTTCTTTCGAGTCTTACGCATCTTTTAAAACAATTTTTCCGAAAATCGGACGTATAGTTACAAAGTCACGTGTCCTTTTGTCTTTGCATGTCAGCCCGAAAATTGCTCAATTTTGTCATTTGTGTACAAAACATATGGAAATGTCATTTTTCCTAAAAAGAGATAAAACATTGGTTATTTAGTCTTGTTTAATGTTTAGATGTTTGTTTTGGGGTCAATAGTTGAATTGTAGTTGTTAAATGAAATTTTAAAAAAAACAACAATAAAATACATACGGTAAGCTAAAAAAACATAGAAATATATAAGAAATTATCGAAACAAGAGATAACATAAGGAATAACCTGGCTCTTCCAATTTGTTGTGTTGTATTATTATTCCAAATGGTCTAACAAATATATGTAGTGAAAAAAAATGCTTCAATATGAATAATGTATGATTTATGGGCAGAAATGTATATTTTTTGACCTTATTTGCATAAATTAACATGAATATGCAAATGAGTGAATTTTTCAAACATTGAAATTACCATAGTATTCTATACACTTCACTTGACATGCATGCAAATTTTCGCGGCGGTCGGCGGTGAAACGGCCGAGATCTTAGGGGGGGTCAAATTGACCCCCCCCCCCCCCCCCCCAGTAAAAAACCTGGTCTGAAATAGCCCAGTTAAAATAGGGTTAAGTGTATCAACAACAACAAATGCTGACAATTAATAAGGGCCTCAAAATGCTTTATCTCAAGAGCTGAATATGGGACAAAATTTGTTGAAGATGAAGAAGTTCACATATGAAGCCAAATCGGTAAAGCATATTATTAACATACACATACACAAAATAATTATTTTGATAACTACTGATCCACATCTCGATACACGTTTCTAAATCTGGTATGATATTGCTGTGTGATGTTAACATTGTTATTTTGTTATATTGCTTTTGTATTTTTACACTGTTTTATCATATTGTAAATATCTAATTGTTTTGTTAAACATACATTATCAGCCTTGAGCTGCATGCCATACTGAATTTTTAAATAAATCAATTCAACCCTACAATGCATGTGATTCTGTTTGATCACACCAATGAATCAAATCTATCATGACTCTTAGTAGATTTTCCTCTTTTAATAGCTCAGTCAGTTCTAACTAGTAGATATTTCAATCACCTGAGTTGATACAAATCCTCCATCGTAGTTCTGTTGCTTGCTGAGCCAGAGAGCAACTTTGCCTGCCTTTTGATAATCATGTAAGGCAAGTTGTGCCAGGAGAGCATAGCCGGAGGTTTCTACCTCAATAGCAGAATACCTTCTCTGGTTCCAATATGGCTGACTGCCATCATTGGCACCAATCGGAGTAAAACTAACAGCCCCAGTATCTAAAAGTCCAAAAATGATGATGAAATGATAATCGTAGTAATAATAATAATGATAATAAATAATAATGATAATAATAATGTGAATAATAATAATCATAATAAAGATGATAACACAACAATTTCAAGCTCATTCCAAAAACACATAATTTGTCAGTAATTTTGATCATAAAAATGTTCAAAAGAAATGTTCAACACAAAGTGGATTCAAAACAACAACGTTTGCCACATAATCGATTCCTAAGATTATGGTTTCATTTTTGGTGCTGTGGAACCTATCTCTCATATTTTTCAAGTATTCTCATCAACTCATTTGCATTGTCCATCATTCACTCTTTGAATTGTTCATTATGTGTTGCAATTCTTATTGGCTAGTTTTTCAAACTACATGTACATACCCTCAAAGTCGGGGTACTTTCACCAAATATCTCTTTATTTTTCACCTTCATCCGTAAGTTTATATATATATAATTATGAAATACCAAACACAGGTAAAGTTTGTATGATGATTTTTTTTAAATTTGTGGATATTGTTGTCTGTTCAATATCTTTATTTCTGCCAATTAGACCATTTGCACAATAACCAATTTCAGGTTACATGACAACCCCTTTATCTGTACCTGACTGAAAAGTAGTCGGTTAGTCAGTGGACGAATGATAACTTTCTGAGGTTAAATGAAGATAAAACTGATTACATGTTGATTGGATCTGCCAGGCAGTTGAGTAAATTTTCTGCACAAAAGATCATCATTGGCAATTCAGAAATAAAATGTGTTAATCAGGTTCGTAATTGTTGTGTTTTGTTTGATGCTGGAATGACCATGAAGTCTCAGATTTAAAATGGAATTTACATTCAGGCACAGCTCCAGTTATGTACACCAAACACCAATAACAACTGGGGGGACAGGGCTTTAACATTGCACCCAAATTATGGAACACTTTACCATTACAAATAATACAATCATCATCCATTGAAATATTTAAGAAGAAAATTATATAGGCACCATTTGTTTATGTCGTACTTTTAATATTGTATAATTATTTTGATACTGTACAGAGCGCCTTGAGCAGTCTTTTAGAATTGGATATACAGGTATGTGCGCTTTATAAGTTGAAATTATCATTATTAGTGGTAGTAGTAGCTTTATACAGGGTATTAATACATTAAATGCAATTTAATGACAAATAAAGATGGAAATTGTACATCTCTTGTAAAATACAATGTGGCACAGGGATACCTGATATCTACATGTACAGTGGCACACAAAGTATTAAAGCCAGTTTTATCAATCAGGGCTCTTAATAGATCTAATACTAAACAGGCTACTATTCTACGCACCATCTTCATTTTTGGCACTCCACAGATTGTCACTTGCATTCTTCACTCCTGCGCTTCCAGCCAGCGCCAAGGCATAAGTGACGATAGCCTTGTCATAGACTCTGTCTATCTGTACGACTTGGGTTTCCAGGAACTTGACCGCCTTCACGATTGTATCGTTAATTTTCTGCAAGAAAGGCAGAAACCTGCAGTTAGCCACATATTAAAAATGATAGAGAGTGAGCCCTAGCCGGTACTGCAAAGTTGATAACCGGCCGTGCCAAAATGGATAACAGTAAAGCCTCTGTGATTAGAAGTATGTATGGACCACTCAAGTGCATGGTCTCTGTGAATAATTTGATCTACATGTGTAGGTGTGTGTGTGTGTGTGTGTACGGCAGCTTTCGTATTGTTGACATGTCGATTTCGCTTTCGCCGTTTCAACAATTGTCTGTTAGATCCACTCCACATAGGCGTTTCAAGTCAGCTGAGCGCTGTATGCGTTGGCCCAGTCTTCAGGGCACGTATTCAATTCTAGCATAAGAAATTTACTAAGTAAATGTCTAAGTTAAGTAATTTACTTATCTCGTATTCAAATCGCATGTTAGACTTATACTTACGTAAGACAAAATCTAAGTAAAATACTTACTGATAAGCATTGTGACGTCACACGGTCAATCAAAAGTAATGCGCAATTGATGCATTGCAATAAATGCGCGCTTATTGTGCGCAGGTTATAATACTGCGTAAGAAAACCGTATGCCAGTCAATCAAGGCCTCCAAATAATTCGCTTAAGCCTGTTAGGGAGCTGACTTAAATTTAGAGTAAAATATATAGCCAAAAGTTTGAATTGAATACCAGAATTGGCTAAGTATTTTATCTTAGCCAAATACTAAGTAAAAATCTTAAATTTCGTACTTAAGTATTTAATTGAATACGGGCCCAGGTCCTCATTGAGAAATACAGATAGCTAGGGAGGTGCGAGGGAGTCCTCGCCAGATTTCCGCACCCAGCTCCCTCCTTTAAAGGCAGGCTTTACTACTTCAGCTAGAAGGGATTAGACCACCCAGCGAGCCAGCGAGGTCACTGTGACAGGTGGCTATCTCATTAACTCGACTCTCACTTGACATAAGAAAAAGAGGATCATGGGGGACCAACAGGCACCGATTGGGGAAGTTTTCTATATAGAGGGAGCAAGTAGCTACAATTAGTAGGACAGTGTGCCTTTAATACTCATCCTATGAAGAAGAAACAAACTTGTGTTGAAATGTAGGATGTCTTCATGTGTTTCACTGGCTACCAAAGATTGTTTGTGATAAAGTATGACATGAAAAGCTATTTAAAGAAGAGAGGAGTGCTATGGATGGATAGTCTGCAGAGATGGCTTGAGGAGAAATCAGTGAAAGACTGGGGAATGGAGTCAATGTTGAAGGATACAAACACAAAGTTGTAAAGCAACATGATCGGCAGAGTCAATAGATATGGCACCTAGAGATAGAGAGAGAGGGGGATCAGCATCATTTGAACATTTCCTGTCATTAAATGAAAAATAAATAGTCATGAAAATATTAAATTTCCTTAAATTGTAAAATTTTCAACCGATATGTAATGAACCTTTAAGTATAGCATTAAAAGGCCACTTAATTGAATAGATAGCACATATGTGTGTCTTTACATGAAGAATGTCCATCCTCCCACTATTTCTATTGTTTTAATTTTCAGTTTGAACAATTTACACTATATCAAATCCATGTAAACAGGTCATAAGATTGAGTCAGGGTCACATGACTAAGTTGCCTATATGAAGATCATATGGCATGGTCTTGAATTTCTACAATTCTAATGCTCTAATTGATTAAATGTATTTTGATGACAAGCAACTTTCATCAAACTGTACATTCAACAAGTCAACGCAAAGCGTAGCATCCCCTCGCAGGGTACAAATGGCCTATATACGTCAGAACAAGTTACCTCCATTGGACTAAACTCAGGCCTTAAATTTCAATATTTTTAGGGCAAGGCCACTTTTCTGTAGGGCACATTCCTATATTACAGCACAAATAGGAAGAATTGGAAAGGGCACAACAAATCTCCAAGGCCAATGAGAGGGGCATTGAGGCCAATCAAAAGGCATCCACGGCCATGGCCTTGGATTAATTTAAGCCCTGTAAACTACACTGTTGGTCATAATGGTAGAATATTTATTTTTACCCCAGTTTAGGGCCATGCATTATGGTTCAAGGCATGGCCACACAGAGGAATTTTTCCTGTTGGGGGCCGGGGGAAAATGCAATGAATTTTTGACAATTTATTGCATTTTCTTCGTTTTGGGGGATTTGTGGGGGCGGCCGCGTACCCTAGCAAACACTGCGTACAGTCATGATTCAGGGGCTAAGCAATGGCCTCGTTACTGTGAGGCCCCAGGATAAAAATCGTGTCGATCAGCTATATTAGTGCCCTTTTGTGAGGCATTAATCCTCATTACTGTCAATTATGATTTAAGGACGTAGGTTCCCTAGCTGATTAGCATAGTAGCACACAAATGATTTAGAAGTCACGCAAAACAAACACTCGCAAATTAATATTCAATAAAATCTGAGAATGTATGCCATTATCTAGATCTATTAGAAATAATTTTTTTTTTTAAATCCTTCCCTAAACTGGGGTAAAATAATTATTCCACCATTATGACCAACAGTGTATTATATTACTAGGCAAGGAAGTTAACCACATTTTCACATATATAATTACGTGTTTTTGCAAATTTAATGAGCTATGACCTTTCACCTTTGCCCTACAAACTCAGAAATCGAACTTAGGCTGTACATGTATTTTGATACCATGTACCTTCATATTAAATTTCAATAAAATTTGTCAAACATTACTCAAACATCACTCAAGTTATCGAATGGAAACCAGATTCGCATATTTTTATGAGATATGACCTTTGACCTTCATACTCCCAAATCGAACTTAGGCTGTGTTTTGATACCATGAACCTTCATATCAACTTTTATTAAAATGCAATGAATTTTTGACAATTTATTGCATTTTCTTCGTTTTGGGGGATTTGTGGGGGCGGCCGCGTACCCTAGCAAACACTGCGTACAGTCATGATTCAGGGGCTAAGCAATGGCCTCGTTACTGTGAGGCCCCAGGATAAAAATCGTGTCGATCAGCTATATTAGTGCCCTTTTGTGAGGCATTAATCCTCATTACTGTCAATTATGATTTAAGGACGTAGGTTCCCTAGCTGATTAGCATAGTAGCACACAAATGATTTAGAAGTCACGCAAAACAAACACTCGCAAATTAATATTCAATAAAATCTGAGAATGTATGCCATTATCTAGATCTATTAGAAATATTTTTTTTTTTTAAATCCTTCCCTAAACTGGGGTAAAATAATTATTCCACCATTATGACCAACAGTGTATTATATTACTAGGCAAGGAAGTTAACCACATTTTCACATATATAATTACGTGTTTTTGCAAATTTAATGAGCTATGACCTTTCACCTTTGCCCTACAAACTCAGAAATCGAACTTAGGCTGTACATGTATTTTGATACCATGTACCTTCATATTAAATTTCAATAAAATTTGTCAAACATTACTCAAACATCACTCAAGTTATCGAATGGAAACCAGATTCGCATATTTTATGAGATATGACCTTTGACCTTCATACTCCCAAATCGAACTTAGGCTGTGTTTTGATACCATGAACCTTCATATCAACTTTTATTAAAATTCGTCAAACATTACTGAGGTTAGATGCTGCATGTTTCTCAAGTTATCGAATGGAAACCAGATTTGCATAATTAATGAGCTATGACCTTCGACCTACATACTCCGAAATTGAACTTAGGCTGTGTTTTGATACCATGAACCTTCATATCAAATTTCATTAAAATCCGTCAAACAATACTAAAGTTATTGATCGGAAACCAGATTCACATATTTAATGAGCTATGACCTTTGACCTACATTCTCGGAAATCAAACTTAGGCTGTGTTTTGATACAATGTACCTCCATATCAAATTTCATTAAAATCCGTCAAACATTACTAATTAAAGTTATCGATCGGAAACCAGATGTGTATTTTTTCGCATATTTAATGAGCTATGACCTTTGACCTACATACTCTAAGATCGAACTTACCCTGTATTTTGATATCATGTACCCTCATATCAAATTTCATTAAAATCTGTCAAACATTACTGAAGATATCGATCGGAAACCAAATTTGTTAAGAACGGACGGACGCACGCACGGAAGGACGGACGGACGGCAGCGTTTATATCCCCTCCGACTTTGTCGGCGAGGGGATTAAATCACATTGGACTTTCAAGTATGATAATTACACATTTACATGTTCTTTATCAAATTTGCACATTTTTGGTCATGTTATATGTTACAGTTCTATATAAATGTTACATTACCTGGTTTGCAGGGACAAGTAAATTCCGGCTCTCCAGGAGAGAGATGAGAACAAATGCTGTCATAGAAGTTTCTCCCTTTACAGCTCCCTTATAAACAAATCAAAGGATTTGAAAAAGTGAGATCTATTGGTACCAGTACAGATTAAGTTGAGACACTGTCATATCAACTGCTTTAATATCGAAGCATAGCTTTTTCTATACTGGCTCTCAGGGATGTTACATCCTGATATGACCCCTTGAGCATATAGAAACAGCGATGCCTCTCATAGCAGTCAATATATCTATATTATTGAACAACATCTCAAAAGAACAGCCAAACAGTATAATGTATGTCTTAGTGTGTGCATCAGTTTCCCTGTCATTTGAAACTATTGAAACTATAATGTGCTCTTCAAGGCATCTTCCATTTTCAAACACCTAGGACCCGTTTCACAAAGCATTTTTTCAATGAGAAATGACAAATATCAGTGACAAATCTGCTGACAACCAATCAGAAACAAAGATTTCAGAAGCTTATAACAAAAAATGTCATTTATCACCGATGACAAGTTTTGTGAAATGGGGCCCAGAGATATATTTACATGTATGCATACGCACATAGTCGTTCATTATCACTTTTAGCTGTGGGTTACGTTTTGATGGCAACTCTTTTGCACGGTAGAATAAAGCACGGTCATGGGATGTCTTTTGACAATTAGATTGCCTTCATTCTAGAACCTGCTTTATAATTGGTCTAGTATGGACGTCCACATCTGCATGCTGCACTTGCTAGGTATTTCCACTTGGATGCCATCCTGGCACAGTCAGTGCAAATTCTGTCTAGGTATTAAGTCCATTGTGGTTGGCCTTCGGTCTTCGTTTTGCTAGTCCAAGCTTTCCTACTTCATTCATCAAGCTTCTGTTAGGCCAAATGAAATCGTCAACAGTTGAAGGTGGACTCAACTTCCAAATGTACTACAGGTGTTACACACTGTTTCTCACAAAGGCTATTATTGGTCATCAATATACCACTTCAAGGATCAGGACCACAACCGGGAACAGAACAGATTCAGAATAATTTTATTTGTTCGTTCGTTTATTCATTTCATTTTCATAAAAAAAACACAGCAAATGCAAATAAACATACAAGTATATCTAAAGAATGTTCACTTTGTACGATAAATTCAAATGAAATAGGAGAACAAAGGAAAAGCCCATGGTGGCCTTGTTTAAAAAAGTTCCCCCGCAACTCCATGCCATAAAATTATTATTTGTAAAAATTACACATTATACTGACGTTACTGAAATTAGCCAAGTTACGTAATGATTGTAGGATGAACAGGTACATGTATGTACAATGTATTTGAATTACTTACAATCATTTCCTGGTGAATAACGTGAAGACTTTCTTGGAAAGCCCCCGACGGTAACTGGTTGTTGTCAATGAGCCAGTTTATACTACCTTCCACATGGCTTGGGTCCACCCTAGTGAGAGTATTAGCCTGGCTGAACACCTTCACAACAAATGCCGTTAACCTGTAACAACATACATGAAGGGAACAGAAAGGATATTAAACCTGCATTTGTCATGTGAGCTGATTGGAATAAACAGTAGAAAAATATAATAGCTTAAAGTTTGAATGCTTGAGATTTGTGAGGTCACAGTGTGAAAAATTAAATCTTATTAAGAGGGAAAAAAAAAAATCCTGATGGGGTTATAGCCCATTCTCATAACGAAAACATGAAAAGACCTTTGATAAGTAACATAATTATATCATCAATAAATGGAAGCGAGCGAGCAAGCTTTGGGGGAAATTGCTCTAGATCGCTTTAAATTAGGGGCACGTTTAATTATGAGAGGAAAAGTGAAACACTTATCAAAAGGGATAAGACACTTATTAGAAAAGAAAAGGAGCATGTATCAAAGTACAAAGGGTAATTATAGAGGTAAAAAGAGGCACTGACCAGATATGAAAAGGGGCACTTATGAGATTGAAAAGAGGGCACTTAGCTTATAATAAAGGAAAATGTGAATTTGTTGAAAGAAAAGGGGCACCGATCACATTGTAATAGGGGCATTTATTGGAGGCGAAAGGGGGCTTTCATGAGAGAGGGAAGTGGTTATTAAAAAGAAAAAGAGGCACATGTTAAAAAAAAAATAGGCTCTTCTCAGAGATGAAAAGGGGTAATAATGAGAAGGGGAAGGAGCACGTGTCAAAACAAAAAGGGCAGTTATTAGAGGTGAAAAGGGGCACTCATCAAAGATGAAAAGAGCACCTATCAGGAGGGGAAGGTGGACTTGTCAAAGTAAAAACGAGCATCTCTCAGATTTTAATAGGGGCAATTATCAGAGGTGAAGGGGGCACTTATCTGAAGTGAAAAGGAGTGACTTCTCGTACCCGAAAAGGGTCATTTACCAGAGATGAAAAGGGGCACTTATGAGAATAAAGAGGGGGAATTATGAGAAGGGAAAGAGCATTTTTTTGAAAACAAAATAGTCGGGAAAAAAATTGAAGACAATGTCATCAAAGAACCCATGGCGAAACGTTCGCAGAAGTGTAGTCCGATCTAAAGGGCTACGTGCAGGAGAGTGTAGTCCCAGTACAGTTATATATGCAGGCCGCAGGTCTGTTTGCATGGACTCGGGTGTGTATGTAGCATCAACGGTTTGGTCTTTGTAATGAGTAAAACATGCTGATGTGCGGTCGAAGTTGAGTAAAACAAAAACTTTTTAATAACTTGGTATGGGGTCTGTGAAAATATGGTGGACTTGCTGCAACTGTAAATCAATGGAGTTTAAGCAGCAGCCACAGCGTATAAAAACAGCTGATTGATGAAACGTTTTGTATATATGGTATGCACGCACGACCGGTGACCCAAACAGCGCATTCGTACATCTCAGATATAGTTGTAGTTTCCAGTCTTTTCATGAATCTTCCTCTCGTTTCAAAATTTGAGACTAAATTGGCACATACTGTATATGTAGTGATTTCATAATTAAAAATTTCATAACTTTCTTATTATTGGTCCGATTATTTCAAACTTTCACCATCCTGTTTCTTTTATTTTCTGCTTTCAACAAAATTGGATTGCCCCTTAAAGGGATTGGGTAACTTTGTCTCAGATTCCGAAACAAAATCCTTGATTTAGCTCATGCTGCAATGATAATTATAAACCTTTAGGTCAGTCAGGAATCCCATTACTTTTACAAGCCGATAGCCTATCTGATTATCAAGATATTTATGATTCAAAATCAAACTTTCATTTTTTGTTTTACTAACAGTTTTTTATAACACTACAGTCTATTGGGGAAAATGAGTATGGTATAACCGGTCACTCAAAGATTTTTACATTTATGAGGCGCTTTTAAAGCACAAATTTTTTAGGGCTTCAATATTACACCATATCACATACACTGATAACACGTAGAGCCATGCATCTCAAATTTAACATTGTTAAACGATGCCTTTAACTAAATGAATGATGTAACATCTAATGATCTATTTCTGGTTTAGTGTGATCTGTAATTTCTGTTTGATCACACCTTTTGAAATATCATTACTAGTAAATCTCAAAATAGGGGAGAGCACAATATAGGTAAAAACCACTATTTCCAAGAGACAGTTTGGCCAATGAAGAGTGACCGTTATATTAAAAAGTGTTGTGTGGAAGGGGGGGATGAGAGGATAGTGTACATGAATATATAAACATGAAGAAAAAAATGTATAACATGTAGTGGCTTGGATGGAAGAGGTACAAAAAGGAGAGATAAAGAGGGATACAAAGTGTGAAATTGGTGTGATGTAAAAGCAGAGGAGAGATATAAGGGAAGACATAGAATGAAGGAGAAATGAGGAGGTACATGTAAGGTCACTCACCATGTACTTCCAGGTCGATTCCTCCATGCTGCATATGCACCATTACGTTGCTGAAAGGTCAACTCTCGGGCAACTCCTACAAGTAATTCATTTAATGGAAAATGGTTTAAACTATGCCTTGTGTTAACCTTTCGTTTGCCACCAGTGCAAATTGGCGCAGTCGCTAATTTGCCAAATGTGCAGATCCGTACAAAAAATAATGATTGTTTACAGTGCAACACAAAACCTTCCAAAATCTCCCTATTTCTTTTATTGATTACCAAAAAGTATGCTCATAATAATAACAATAATAATAGTAGTAGTCATAGTAGTACAGTAGTTGTAATAAGAATAATGATGGTGATGATGATAATGATGATGCATTGATCTGCTCTCGAGCACATTTTAAATATGCGGACCCCCTATAATCCTTGAGAAATTTTGTGACCAGCAGGCAGACATAATTATTCCTTGTATGCTCTAAAAACTTTAACCCATTGCCTACTGGGATTGCATGGGTTGTCCCTGTGCAGAAAGAATTCAGTATTCTTCGGGTTGACCATGAAATGTCTATTCTACACCTCCTTCATTATTTTAAGAGAGGTGGGGGTTAGTGGATGGCATACATCAAGCCTGTAACATCGAATATTCCATGCATTTATATTCATCACATTACCATCAGCGATGTAGTCATAGGCTCGTTCCTCTTGTTCTGGTGTATCTGATCCTACGGCTATCAGGTACTGATAGACGAAGAGTGTTGGAGCTAGGTAGATCATGGTTTGTTCGCCACAGCCTGTAGGTTGCCTCAACATATGATCTAGCCCACCTATGGGATCTGTGGCTATAGTTCCAAGCAGGTTACCTGTTCAAGGAACATTGGAAAGTGGCAATTACAGGCATTACTATATACAAATGAATCATGCAAATGAATTCATTACATGAGCTATCACATTTACACCTTTGCACAATAGGTGCCTATACAGCCTCAACAAATTGTATTATAATGTGAAAGAGGATGTCATTTAAGACACTTCTGCAAAGATTCCCCACCCCAATGTTTTTCAAGACAAATATTGTTAAAAGAATACATAACTTAGATGTTTTGTTGTACGTAGAAAACCTATTTTTTGTATTCTTTCATCAATATTCGACTTCAAACACATTTGTTTTGAAAATCCTTGCAGAAATGTGTCTTTAATAAATGACATCTTCTCTCACATTATGATACAGTTAAAGTGAAATTTTGCCATAAAATTTTGGGTGCTCCAAACACTTTAGAGGGGCTTATAAACCCTAATGAGGCCAGGGTAATTGAGATCTTTCTAGTACTGGGGGGCATTATGGCCCCCCTTAAGATCTCGGCCATGAAAGCCCTGAAAATTTGCATGCATGTCTAGTGAAGTGTATAGAATACTATGGTGAATTCAATTTTTAGACAAAATGCACTCATTTGCATAGTTATGGTAATTTTATGCGAGTAAGGTCATAAAATTCACATTCTTATCCATAAATCATATATTCTTCATATTTAAGCATTCTTTTTCACTACACATTCGTTACACCATTTGAAATAATAATACGACAGAAAAAATTGGAAGAGCCAGGTTATTCCTTATGTTATCTCTTGGTTTGATAATTCTTATGTATTTCATTGTTTTTTAACTTAAGTATTTTATTGTTTTTGTTGTTTTATTTCATTTCTAACTACAATTCAACTAATTTGACCCCCAAATCAAACACCTTAACTTTAAACAAGACCATTTTTTTTACGCAAATCACGAAATTGAGCGATTTACCGGCTGACATGCAAAGATATAAGGGCACCTGACTTTGTAACTGTACATCCTATTTTCATAAAAAATTGTTTTAAAAGATGCGCAAGACTCGAGAGAAAAAAGTCTGTGAGCAGGGAGAGGCATCAGAAATGTCTAATTTCAGTAATTTCTTTTACAAGCCTCAAAATGCTGTCTTTAACATAACACATTTTTGGCTATATATGTGTAAAATGAATGAGCGCGCAGACATGGAAAGCTTTGTTTTTGCAATGATACTGCCACCTATTCTTGTGAAATTAACAGTGCTCTTGCTTGCGGTTCATGCATTTGATGAGTGTTTTTTCACGAGATGGCATGGTGAGGAAAATATTCTCACAGCGAGTGCGATCTACTCTTGTGTCCCACAAAAGTCATTCAATATTATTATTAATTGTATAACCTCAATTTTTACCATTGCATCATTTCATTTCAACTTGTACATGAACATTAAATGCACAAGAAAAACCTGTTTCATCCTTACTCAAGCATTTTCCATAGACTGTGCGCTTATACAAACATCCATTGTCTTAGCCTTTTGCGTATTTAAATGCATTTTCACTGTTTTTTTTCGCATTCATCCACTCCAAATCATGAGATATTGAAAATTGCTGCATGCTCATCTCTGAACATTTCACAAACCATTAGACATTGAAAAAAAATACTTTTGCTAAATCCACAAGATTTTTATGGTAGGCTCAACACTCTTCATACAAATAATAAGTGTATTATACAACTCACTCCTTAATTCTTATCAAATGATTACCGGAAGTCAAAAGCCAAAAGCCTATAGTAGAGGTGTTGAGGTCGAGTGGATACGTCGCCGGACTGTCGATCACAAGGTCCGCGATTCGAGTCCCGCCGCTGCACTAATGTCCTTTGGCAAGAGATTGATCTACATTTGCCACACTCCACCCAGGTGAAGTAAATGGGTACTTGGTAGGAATTTATTCCTTGAAACGCAGCGCGCGTAACAGCTGCACTGCTAAAGCCAGGGTAATTATGCTGCATTATTGTAGAGCGCTTAGAGACTTCTGACAAAGTGTTAGGGGCTATATAAAGCACTGTAATTATTATTATTATTTGTCAGCGATAACGACACAAAAAAAATCTTGAATAGTATTCTCTTTACATGAAATAATAAGGATCTAGGAGTTTGTTTGTATAAAACAAATGATGCATTTTTTCATTTGTTCATAACAGGATCTATCGAAAGAAGCCATTCGGCTTCGTCTGATAGATGTATACAGCCTCAACTCAAGTGCAGATAGATCATAGAATGAACTCATTCGAATGCATCATTTGTATAATATTGAACTCCAGAACATTTGAAATATATTAGTATAATACTAACCGATAAGTTTGACACTGCAAGATTCAGTGCCTGGAATAGAATCTTCAGGCAAAGAAATGGCAATCTTCTCTATCTGACTTTGATGGCCAAACAGTGTGTCCCCTACACAGAAACATTTTCAAAGAAAATTTTCAAATATTACAGGTAGAAAGTGTTCTAATAATCTAGCAGACTTTTGCCCCCTCCCTCCTTCCAATTACATGTATTACAACACTATTAACACTGTTGTCTATATTATGTAAAAAAGAGCTGGTAAATGTTGGAGATTTCTTTTAAAAAATAACAAAAAATCGTTCCTGGTGTACATGTATCTTCTTGGTTTAATAAGAAAAAAAATGATATTCATTCTTTTTTTTCTATTTCAGAATACTATCTTTCCAAAGATGCTGTTCTGGACAGCATTCTTTAAATGGTACCAATCACAAAATCATGTTTCGCTCTTGATGTAAGGGGTTCCATGTTCCTATACTATGTTTAAAATATGAGCTTCAAAAGTTAATTCTACAAAATAGATATTGAGGTAAATATATCATCAGTAAATAGTAAAATGACTTGTTGAGTGCACTAGTCGACTAATGCTTACAGGCTCACAAAGAATAGAGTGCACACGGAACCAAATTCAGACTTTGGTTTCATATGCGCCTTTTTATGCCTTTGCTTTCTTCATACACCTTACCTTTTACCTTTAGAATGTGAGGTAAAGTATTTTTAGGTTGATTTTATAAGGTAAGGTAAGGATTTTTGTATTCAATATATCGCAGCCAAAGGCTGAATTGCATGTATGATTTACAAATGTTTGATTAAAAAGAACATATTTACAATTCATTCTTTAAAAATAATTCAAGATCATCAAAAACATAAGGAACAAGTGGATATGAAAACGAATGAATGAATATTAGGCAAATGTAAAATGCAGCAAGAGGAGGAAGAAGTAATGTAAAAATAGGGAGCAGGAAAATTAAGAGAAAATGGAAGGAATGTTGAGTGAGTGAGGGAGTGAGAGTGGAGAGAGAAGGGGGAGGGAATGGAGAGAGAGTGAGAGTGACCGAGAATGAGAGAGAGATAGTGTGAGAGAGAGAGATAGCGAGAGAGAGAGAGAGAGAGATAGTGAGAGAGAGAGAGAGAGGAACACGAACACAGAGCTGGTATTACAACATACAAATTAAAGATGTCATTGAATTTTTTTTAATTTCATCCAAGTAAGTAGAAATGCATTTCAAAGGAATTGAATTCTAAAAAAGTAATTTTGAGTGGAAAAAAAATACATTTCCACTTTCATAGGCAGCAATCATCTTCAATTCACAATTTTGTGTGTTCTCTATGTTCAGATTTTCAGCATTAGAGTTCAAAAGTTTGATAATTTGTGGCATTGCACTATTTTTGTAGCGTTGTGTACTTCACTTTACTTCTCATAATCTGTAACTATATCTTAATTGTCTGTTTGTTGATTGGCTTTCCAGTAGCCAATGGCAAAAGTTCTTGATAAGCTTAGTGGCAAAGTCCCGACAAAGCACTGAGAGCATGTTGATACATTCTAGCTATACACAAATAATTTGTGTAGGTGATTGGTACACTTCTTTCCTTCGGAAATAAAAATGCCTATGCAACATGAACCCTATTGTTAAACCGGAGGTCCAGAAACAATTAATCTATTTATACGGTTAGCAAGAATATGCTGTAAGACAAGTTATTTATCTGTAAGGGATAAATTCAAGCAATTCAACATTAAACCTTTGATTTCTTACAAATGTACTCTACCTGGGGCTAAGCTGTTATTAGGGGACGGTGTTGTGACATCATCCCTGAACATCACTCTCCCAGGATTCAGGGTCACAGATCTACCTTTCCTCTTCAAAACTCCTTGAGGCTGTTCACCAAGAAGAATCAAATAAGTTTAAGCGCAAACTCAGCCAGAAGATTACCAACTGTGCAGAGCTACAACACATGATGATCTGCCAAACATCACAATGACTTTGTACGTGTATAAATCATCAAAACCATATACATGGAATAGTACTTGTACATGGAGTCGTACTCCTCCCCCCCCCCCCCCCCCCCCCCCTCAAAAAAAAAAAGAAAGAGAAAATAGCATGATGAAAACTCCACAGGTTATGATTGGGCTTATAAACTGCAATTTTAAAGTCCTCATAAAGAGCCTGGGGAGAAAGAGCAGGTTTATCTGCAAACCATGAGCCAATGTTTATGGCATTCCCTACCAAGTACATGTATATCATTTGATGCCCGGAAGTTTTAAGACAAGAAAATACATCTAAGCACCAAAATCCTTAAATTGACAACATGTTGAACGATTCCTAATCCCTGCTTCTGCATCTTTTACAACACATAATTAAGTAACAAATTAATCCACAGTCAACTTCCCATATTAGTGAAAATCCCAACTTCAATCAGGGACCAAACTCTATTAAAGCTAGAAGATATGTAACCTTAACCCTACATTTTGCAAAACCCAATGGTAACTCCATCTCTTAGAGCCTTACCCTTTATCTTTCCCTTATTTCAGATTACCTGAATTTATCATATAGCTATACAAAACTAGTACCTAATTTGTTCTCATCTTAAAAGAAATATATGGTAAAGTGCCTGTTCAAGTATCGTTTTGGACGAAAACTTAAAAAAGAATCAGGATTCTACTCTAGTCTAAATGTATAGTAGTATCGTACAAACATTGTATAACTGGTTGGCCTTCTCTTAGAATTTTCATACAATATTTCTTTATGATATTATGATGTTATATTCTTGTCTGTATGCTCTTGTTGCTATGCAATGATTATGTTCCATTTTACAAGTTTTGTTTCAATTTCCTATAGTTTGAAGAACGTAATTTGACGAAAGAAGCCTGGGACAATTGACACAGGAGGAAACACATTTATCGATCAATATCATACATGCAAATATTTCTTAAAAAAGTATAAATTTGTACCACGACGAGGAGAGTTTTCTCGACGCTGTCCTGGTTCTTCCTTACACCCGCAGTCACTTTGATTTTGTATTCCCCTACTTTCACAGGGCGTACGATGAAGGTTGCAGAGGCTGCCCGTTTAGATTCAACAAAAACGTGGCGAATGGCAGGATTTTCCGGTGTGCACAAGCCCTTTCCAACTTCAAATTCAACAAGGACCTGTGATAGGTTATTGAGATATGCCATAAGAAATGTGGAAATATTACAAGAAAAGAGTCAAAAGGTAAAACAGGAAGTCAAAAGACAAAAATCCTTACAAACACATAACCTCAATATCAAAGTGACTGAAACAGGTTTGACCGAACATTAAATAAATCATTTCCTTGATCATACATAAACAGTAATTTTGATCAAGATTCAAAAGCTTCACTAAGTTGTCCTTGACTTTTATGATGGGGGGGGGGGGGGGGGGGGGGGACAGACATTTTTTCCCTTTTTTTTTCAAGAGCCTAACCCTACCCCTTTTTATTAAATTCAGTAAGTTAATTAGAAAAATCAGAAGTGATTTTATTATTTACTATATAAATCTATGTATCTACCTATTATTTGCTAGTTTCCCTTAACTACGCAGCCATCGAGAACTAAAATGTCACATTGGCACATGCCCCACCCCAATAGATCGCCTTCCCAGGGTCACGTGCGCAACTCCTCTTTAACGAGCTGCCAGAGACAACACCACGGACATGTAGCTGGGCAAGTAGAGGGGACGGAGGGAGGGATATAAGTAGATACATAGATTTATATAGTAAATAATAAAATCAATTCTGATTTTTCTGATTTACCACAATAAATCAATGTTTCTACCTATTATTTGCTAGACCAGCACAGAAAAAACTGGATGGCATGTCACAAGAAGAAGGGGATTACTGGGGAACAATGGCAGACGATGCCGCCCTTAGGGACGAAATTGCAAACAAAACCTCACAAGAAGGGATGTCCCTAAGATAAAAAGAAGTAAACGAATTGGGAGAAAGCCAAAAGGCGGCTTTCAAAATATCTTCTAAGCCCACTCCCTGAAAAAGCGCCCAGGAAGTGCTGATACTCCTAGTATCGTAGACTCTGGCCCTGCCCTCTGGGAGGAGGGCCTCAGGGCAGGCCGCCTGGATGGCTTCAACAATCCACCTAGAAATGGACTCTCTAGAAGCAGGAGAGAAAGACTCTAGAGTGATGAGAAAAAAACTGATCATCTTTAAGATGACCCTTGGTCCTGTCCCGGTACCACTTAACCACTTGACTGCGGGCCACGTACATGTACATGGTCTAGGTCTTGCATGCCCTGTACATGGTTAGGGCATTGCACTTTCAAGACCATAGCACTGCATACTGCCTATTCCTACTGTGTAATTAGCACTGCAATGATGTTACACAGGTCTTGAACAGTAGATGGCGCTCTTTCAAACTAAAATCCGGCATTTTCGTGTACAGTGTACACTTTTTGAACAGTACAAAAAATGGTGTAGCACATGGGGTATGGGGCGCGCGTTTTAAGCCAATAGCAGTCAAGTGGTTAACTTCCCTCACCAGACACCAAACCTTGTCCTCCGTGACCAAGGAGAAATCTGAAAGAGGACTGAAGAAAACCTCAACTGGCCCGTTGGATGCCGACTGATTCTTCGCAATAAAGGAGGGTCTGGGAACCAACCGAACCCCCTGCCTCTCCCACCTGATGTGGCTGGGGGAGGTAGACAGGGCATGGAGCGTACTCCTCCTCTGTCCGGACGGTATAGCCATGAGAAACAAGGTCTTAACCGTCAAATGTATGAGAGACACCTTAGACATTGGCTCAAAAGGGGGCTTAGCTAATGCCTCTAAAACCTTAGGTAGGCTCCAAGCAGGAGCCAGCTTCGGGTTAATAGCTGGCCGCTGCAGAAAAAACGAACACAGTAACTTAGCCAAGAAATGGGAGTTAGAGATAATAACCACGAATAGTGGAAAGGGCTGTACCCTTATTAAATAAGGAAATCAAAAAATCTGCTACCACGCCTACAGAAGCCTTACGGGGGAAAACCCGAGAAGAAAGGGGATTGGAAAGGGCCCTCGTGAGATCCCTATGACTCTGGACTACAAAATGAGAGGCTCTCTCAGAGAGTCCTGAAGCAATAGCATCCTCCCCGACAACAGCCAGGCAGTCAGAGAGAGCATGCAGACGATGACGGAGAATCCGCGACAGAGGCTGGGACACCAGGTCCGGCCTCAGCGGGAGAGGGAAACGACACCCGTCCAAGAGAGACAGGAGAAGAGGAAACCACGGTCTCCTTGGCCAACGGGGAGCTACAAGAAGGACTCACGCCTAATCCTCCTTGATCTTCCTCAGAACCTGAGGGATCAGAGGAAAGGGTGGGGGGGGGGGGGGGGAGGCATACCCCTGGCAGTGCCCCTAATGGAGGAAGAAGGCATCTAGTGCCAAGGCCTCAGAATCCTGTACCCGCGAGCAATACCTCGGGAGACGGTGGTTGGGAATGGTGACAAAAAAAACTAACCTCTAGAGGATCCCAAGCCCCCCTGGGCTGATCAAAAACCTCCAGATGGAGAGACCACTCTGAGGGAAGACACTTGACCTGAGAGAGGAAGTCCGCTATCAGGTTTTCCTGCCCGGGAATGTAGGGGGCGATCAGGACAATGTCATTGGCCCTACACCACCTCCACAGCTGGGCGACAGGAAGTTCAGAGACGCTGACCACGTCCCGCCCTGCTGGTTGATGTAAGCTGCTACCGTATTGTAGTTTGTGAGGACCACCACGGAACGCCACACACACGCCCGCCTGAAATGCCATAGCGACATAAATGCCACCAGCAGTTCCAGGACATTGATGTAGGGAATGATGCCCAAATGGGCCAATCCCCCGAAACCATCTCGCACCAGCAATGCCCAGATGGGATGCATCCGAGGTGAGTGACACAGACTGAAGAGGGGTATGCAAGGGGTTGCCCTGAGCAAGGAACGACACGTTCACCCAGGAAGCGAGCAGACGTAAGATTTAGTCGGCAACGGAATCCATACACCAAGGGAATCCACACTGGGCGTGAAAAACTTAAAAAGGTGCCTCTGAAAAGGCCCCATCAGAAGTCTGCAATCTCGACATACCTCAACCAGACTGGCAAGGTAGCCCAGAAACTGAAGCCAACATTTGGCTTGCACTCTACGAGCAAGCTGAAGGGCCTGGTAGCCAACAAAATTGTCCGAATCCTGTCGCAGTTTGGGCGAGCCACCTGGTTCGGAATGTCCATCTCCGCACCCTAGTATACTGGGGTAAGGGTGGGAGACAGCTCCAACCTCCGAGTTGACAAGAAAGCCAAGCTCCTGAGTAAAGTCTGGAGCAGCAGGCGCAACTGTTCCCGAAGATCCAACTCCGAACTCCAGCAAGAGCCAGTCATCCAGGTAAAAAAAGAGACGAAGGCTGCGATTCCTCAGGAAGGCAGCCAGAGCAGACACTATACGGGTGAAGACGCAAGGGGCCAGTCTGAGCCCCAACGGAAGGGCACAAAACCTGAAAGTCTCGCCCTGGAAGGTGAATCCCAGGAGATCCCGCGAACGGGGATGGATAGGGATATGAAAATAGGCGTCCCTCAGATCGAGCAAGATGGCCCAGTCCATCCGCTCGATGATCGGCAAGATGGAAGCCTGCGTTTCCATCAGGAAATGCAACAGGGGGGGGGGGGGATAAAATTATTGATCACCTTCATGTTTAATATCATCCTTAACTTCCCCCGAGTGCTTGGGTATCACAAAAATCGGGGAGAGAAACAGATGTGGGTGGTCTCTCACCCTCTCTATCGCGCCCTTCTCCAGCAGCAACAGTATCTCGGTCAAAATATGCTGCTGGAAAAGGGCGGACAAAGCTGGTGGACAGATACAGACCGCGCCGTGCGGGAGGGGCTCTGCAAGACCTATGCAGGATCTGTCTCGCACAACGGAGCGCACATATGCGTCTCTGGTAACCACTTCACATGCAGAAAGGAAGAACCGAAGCCGCCCGTCTACCTTGTGATCCACAGCTCAGGGCAAGACATCAAAATGACTGCCTGGGCCCGCCCATGGCCACCCCTGGACTGAAAGGCGGTCGGGAGGTACCCATTTCCTAGTCCTCTGCCTAGGAAGGCGAGGATGGAGTTGTTTGGCCATCTCTGCCGCCTGCTTCCGGGAGTCAATTTCACGCTGCAAAACTGCAGCAAAATGACCCCAAAACAAATGTTCCTCCGAAGAGGGAATCACCGTCACAAGGTAAGGGGATGACCCTTTTGAGCACTCCCAAGGCGGGGAGAGCAAACTCCATCATGAGGCTAGTGGCCTGAACGGCTGCCATGGAGAGCTGTAACCATTGCGACCCCGTGAAAAATCGTCGCTTTCCAGCCCGTCAGAATCGGAAATACCAAACTCCCAAGACCTGACCCTGAGGCTCAACTGAGAACCCAGATAAGCGGTGCGTTGCAAACCAGATCCGGCGTGGACCTCACTATCCCTCACCTCACTATCCTTAACAGTGTAGGCACGGGCCTTAAAGTTATCCCCCAATCTCAAAGCCACATGAGAAATTTCTGGCGAGAAGGACTTAGGCTGGAAGAAACCAATCAAGTCCTGGGCCTTAAGGGCATAATCTCTCCCATTCTCCTTCCAATGGCCTCAGGGCCACCTGTCCAGCCTTGCCTCGTAGGCTACCCAAAATCCTCCGTCAGGGGTATTCCCACGGAGGGAGCCCCCTGCTGAAAAAAAAAGAAGCCTGGGCCGCACCCGAATGAGCCAGTGCAAGGGCCTTAGGCAAATACTTTTCCAAAAGAGCCTGGGCATCTGCTGCCGAACCACTAGGTTTTTTTTTTTTTTTTTGGGGGGGGGGGGCGCGCTGGCCAGCGACCCTGAACCAGAGTCACCATCTCGATCCCTAAACTCGGCTTCAAGGGGAACCTGGCTCCAAGGGAGCGGGCACACCCACGAGTCGGTAGTCTCCTCACCGGGAGGGACGCCAAGTGCCGCCGAGATAGGAAGGGCAGCTCTAGTCAGGTGGCTCAGAGCCTGCCGGGATCGATCGAAACCGGGTTCCAATCAGTAAAAGAAGCCAGATCCCGAGGATCGTATATATCTGAAAACCAGTACTGGAGACCAGGCCAAAAGATCTGGATCTCCGACTCCAGAAACCGGGGACAGGATCTGGAAGGGTCAGGTACAATACCTGGCAAATGAGGAACCGGGAAAGTCGGTTCCAAACTAGGTAAACCGGGAAAAACCCATAGAGTTGGGTCAAAGACCAGGGAAGTTTGACCGGAACGAACCGGGTCGTAGTCCGGGTCACCCAAATCCACGGACCGGACAGAGTCTGACATACAGGGTCCACACCACCAACTTCCGGCTGAGAGGCAAGCTTGGTCCACCTGCTCTTCTCAGCAAAGAGCTTCAAATCCTTGAGAAGCTCATACTGATTAACCGCCGCGGGGGAGGGAGCGGGCATCACAGCAGAGGCCCTAACCTTCCTCCCAGTCCTAGCCTTAGGCTTAGATACGACTTGGACAGAGCCGTGGCTACCAGATGGCGGGGACCGCCGGCAGAGGAGTCGACACCCAGGGGCGTCGCTAGAGGGGGGGTGTGGGGGGTGCGACACCCCTCCACCTGTCAGGATATTGTCGGTAAAATTGCGCTGCCGTCGGTAAAAATGAGAAAAGGGGGAGGGAAAAAAAGAAAGGGAAGAAAAGAAAGAAAAAAAAGGGAAAAGAAAGGAAAGAGAAGGGAAGAAAGAAAGAGAAAAATGAAAAGAAAAGAAAAGAAAAGAAAAGAAAGAAAAAAAAAAAAAAAAAAAAGAGAGAAAAGAAAAGAAAGGAAAGGAAAGGAAAGGAAAAGAAAGAAAGGAAAAAAAAGGAGAAAGGAAAAAAAAAAAAGAAGAGAATATGAAACAAAAGAAACGGGGGGGTGAAAGACAGGAGCAAGAGGGGGTAAGAGCCTAAGGAGACTTAGAGGAGGGGTACTTGCAGGAAGTAAGAGAGAGAGAGGGGGTTGTTGGGTGGTGTCGTCTCGTCGGTATTCTTGCTCGATCCTCGTGTACTATATCAATGCTACAGTCGGTGAGATGTATATTGTCGGTCGGCCGACAAGTTTTTTTTCCTACGAACTGTGACTTTTTATCCGCTGTGACGACTTCGAGAGTCACTACAACTACAATACTTGTATTTTCTCGAAGTTTTACTTTCCTATAATATCAGCTAAAGAAATCAGAGGCCTTAGTTTAACATTTTCGGGGAAACTAAATTCAAACAAGGTTTAAGAGTCAACAACGGTACGACGAATCGTCTTCTTTTCTCTATATTGTGATGAAACGCCAAAGCTTCTGCGCTTTGCGCGAGAGGGGGAAACTGAATTCAGACAATAATATTAATAGGGTTTACTAAGAGTCGAAAACGGTACAACGAATCGTCTTCTTTCTCTAATAATTTAAGGAAACATCAAAGCTTCGGCGCTTCGCGCGAAAGGGGGAAACTGAATTCAGATGAATAGGGCTTAATAAGAGTCGCAAACGGTACGACAAATCGTCTTCCTTTCTCTATATTGTGATAAAACGCCCAAAAAATCGCGCTTTGCGCGGTTAAGGAAAACTTCATTTAGACGATCGAGAACGGTACAACGAATCGTCTTCTTTCTCTAATAATTTAGGGAAACGTCAAAGCTTCCGCGCTTCTCGCAAAAGGGCGGGGGGGGGGGGGGGGAACTGAATTCCGACAAATAGGGTTTTATTAATAATTATTAAGAGTCGAAAACGTACGACGAATCGTCTTCTTTCTCTAATAATTTAAGGAAACGTCAAAGCTTCCGCGCTTTGCGCGAAAGGGGGAAACTGAATTCAGATGAATAGGGCTTAATAAGAGTCGCAAACGGTACAACGAATCGTCATCCTTTCTCTATATTGTGATAAAACGCCTAAAATTCGAGCTTCGGGCGGTTAAGGAAAACTTCATTTAGACGAGTCGTGAACGGTACAACGAAACGTCTTCTTTCTCTAATAATTTAAGGAAACGTCAAAGCTTACGCGCTTCGCGCGAAAGGGGGAAACTGAATTCAGATGAACAGGGCTTAACAAGAGTCGAAAACGGTACGACGAATCATCTTCCTTTCTCTATATTGTGATGAAACGCCAAAAATTCCGCGCTTCGCGCGGTTGGGGGAACTTAATTTAGACGAGTCGAGAACGGTACAGCGAATCGTCTTCTTTGTCTAATATTTTAAGGAAACTGAATTCAGACAATTAATAGGGTTTATTAAGAGTCGAAAACGGTACAACAATGATTCGTCTTCTTTCTCTAATAATTTAAGGAAACGTCAAAGCTTCAGCGCTTCGCGCGAAGGGGGGAAACTGAATTCAGCTTCGCGCGGTTGGGGGAACTTAATTTAGACGAGTCGAGAACGGTACAGCGAATCGTCTTCTTTGTCTAATATTTTAAGGAAACTGAATTCAGACAATTAATAGGGTTTATTAAGAGTCGAGAACAGTACAGCAAATAGTCTTCTTTTTATAATAATTTAATGAAACGTCAAAGCTTTCGCGCTTCGCGCGAGAGGGGGGGGGGGAACTTCATTCAAACAAGGATTAACAGTCGAGAATGGTACAATAAATCGTTTTCTTTTCCTAATAATTTAAGCAAACGTCTAAGCTTCCGCGCTTTGCGCGGGGGGCCTATCACTCACACCCCCCTAATGAGCGCGCTTGGTGCGCTCTTTAAGTGATTTGCTTGTTCACTACCGCCCGTCCCTAAAATAAAATCCTAGCTCTGCGCCTGCATTAAAATATATAGCTATGATGCTGACTAAGTTGACGAAATAATTCGTATATTTATGTCGTCGAGGAAAATGACTATTTGCGCATAGCATGTACTATGGAATCATGGATAGTCGATAGGAAAAACAATTTAGCCTTAGGCCCCAGGTTTAAAGGGTTAAAATTGTAGATATTGGACGTTTAATTTTGTCGGTAATTGGTGGCTAGTTTTGTCGGTAATCGTTGGCCTCTACACCCCTCCACTGAAAAAGGTCTAGCGACGCCCCTGTCGACACCTCAGACTTATCGGACCTCTTATAGCTTGAAACCACCCGTCTGTGACAGGAGGGTGCTGTCTCCTGAGGGGTGCGGCGGATTCATTTAATATGCACAGATCACTGGCTGGAGTAACGCCAGTGATCGGGGTTAGAACGACGGGGCTATTGGAAACCCGGCGACAATCCTACCCTGGGCTGGAACATCAGAGGTCAAAAGACCAACGACACTCTTGCCCACAGTGCTGCGGGGGCTTGTGGTCGGTAAAGTGACAACCCCCTTGCCGGGACCACGGGTCCCAGCAGAAGTTGAAATTATTTTACTTTCACAGGCAAAACAATCTCAAATAAAATGTTTCACAAAATAACACTCAAACCAAAAGGCATGCCAGAAAACAAATCATAACACAACACAAGCAGACAAAGTCCTCACTGCAGCTAGCTGTGACCAGCAAAGCGTTGCGAGCAGGGGCGTCGCTTGACCTTTATCAGTGGGGGGGTGTAGAGGCCAACGATTACCGACAAAACTAGCCACCAATTACCGACAAAATTAAATGTCCCAATATCTACAAATTGAGCGCTATAAACCTGAGGACGAAGGCAAAATCGTTTTTCCTATGAATTATCTATAGAACTTGCGTATGCGCAAATGGTCATTTTCCTCGACGACATAAATATATGAATTATTTCGTCAACTTAGTCAGCATCATAGCTATATATTTTAATGCAGGCACGGAGCTAGGATCTTATTTTAGGGAGGGGTGCTGGTGAGTTAGCGAATCACTTTTGCGCGCTCATTAGGGGGTGTGGGTGATAGGCCTCCCGCGCGAAGCACGCAAGCTTAGACGTTCCCTTAAATTATTAGGAAAAGAAGACGATTTATTGTACCATTCTCTACTGTTAATCCTTGTCTGAATTCAGTTTTCCCCTTTAACGCTAAGCGCGGAAGCTTGACGTTTCATTAAATTATTAAAGAAGACGATTTGTTGCACCGTTTTCGACTCTTAATAAGCCCTATTTATCTGAATTCAGTTTCCTTTTTTAGCGCGAAGCTTTGACATTTCCTTAAATTATTAGAGAAAGAAGGCCATTCGGTGCACCGTTTTCAACTGTTAATCATTGTCTGAATGATGTTTCTCCCCTTGCCCGAAGCGCGGAAGCTTTGACGTTTCCATAAATTATTAGAGGAAGCAGACGATTCGTTGTACCGTTTTCGACTCTTAATAAGCCTTAATTGTCTGAATTCAGTTTCCCCCTTTAGCGCGAAGCGTGGAAGCTTTGACATTTCCTTAAATTATAAGAGAAAGAAGACGAATCGTTGCACCGTTTTCAACTGTTAATCATTTTCTGAATGATGTTTCTCCCCCTTGCGCGAAGCGCGGAAGCTTTGACGTTTCCATAAATTATTAGAGGAAGCAGAGGATTCGTTGTACCGTCTTCTACTCTTAATAAGCCCTAATTGTTTGAATTCAGTTTCCCCCTCCCGCGCAAAGCGCGAAAGCTTTGACGTTTCATCAAATTTTTATGAAAAGAAGACGATTCGTTGAACTGTGCCCAACTCTTAATCCTTGTCTGAATTCAGTTTCTCCCCCTCCCGCGCGAAGCGCGGAAGCTTTGACGTTTCATTAAATTATGAGAAAAAGCAAACCATTCAGTGTACTGTTCTCGACTCTTAACCCTTATCTGAATTCAGTTCTCCCCCTCCCGCGCGAAGAGCTCAAGTTTTGACGTTTAATTATTATTAGAGAAAGTAGACGATTCGTTGAACCGTGCTCGACTCTTAATCCTTGTCTGAATTCAGTTTCTTCCCCTCCCGCGCGAAGCGCGGAAGTTCTAACGTTTCATTAAATTATAAGAAAAAGCAGACGAATCGGTGAGCCGTGCTCGTCTCTTATTCCTTGTCTGAATGAAGTTTCCCTCCCCCCCCCCCCCTTTGACGTTTCATTTAATTATTAGAGAAAGACGATTTGTTGCACCGTTTTCGAATCTTCTTTATCCCTATTTATCTGAAATCAGTTCCCCCTCTCACGCGAAGCGTGGAAGCTTTGAGGTTTCCTTAAATTATTAGAGAAAGCAGATGATTTGTTGAACCGTTTTCGACTCTTAACTCTTAAGCTGCCACCCATACAATGCACCCAGTGCCACAGTGCTAATCCCTATTGTGCCCGCTACTAATCTCCTGTGTGCCAAGTTAATTTAGGGTTGGTTCAAGTGCGTGTAGTTTAAATTGTTACTATGTTTGATCCACTATAACATCTCATCTGTATATTGTATAAAAAAGAATTGTACGTTAAAGTTGTAGGAAATTTAACCCTCTTTCTGTTGATACCAATATCATTTCATGAATCTGTAATTTTGGTAAAGTAAATAAGCACTATCAGTGAGTTGTCAAACCAATCCGTTGTCTCATTTCCCGCACACAATCTGAGGGGCCATGATCAAAACTGACAAATTTGATGATAAAATATCGCAATTTTCTCAGGAAAATCCAATGTAACTGTATATGTGAAGCACACAAAATAAAAACAACAATAAACCCCCTCCACAAATACAGTAAGCATTCATGCGTGCACGCAATGCGCATCGCACAATAGGCATAAACAATTAGCTTGTGTACTTATGCACGAAAATGTGTCCGTGGCACGCGAGCGGATGAGAGTTTATGTGTGCATGGCATGTCAACAGAAACCCGGTTATGTGTGCGTGGCACGCCAGCGCATGCACAGAACAGCGTTCTTGGCACGATAAGAGTTAATAAGTCCTATTTATCTAAATTCAGTTTCTCCCTCTCGCGCGGAGCGCAGAAGCTTTGACGTTTCCTTTAATTATTAGAGAAGGCAGATGATTCTTTGTACCGTTTTCGACTCGTCTAAATGAAGTTTTCTCCTTCCGCGCGAAGCGCGTAATTTTTGGCATTTCATCAAAATATAGAGAAAGGAAGACGATTCGTCGTATCGTTGTTGACTCTTAATCCTTGTTTGAATTTAGTTTCCCCGAAAATTTTAAACCTCTGATTTCTTTAGCTGATGTTATAGGAAAGTGAAACTTCGAGAAAATACAAGTATTGTAGTTGTAGTCACTCTCGAAGTCGTCACAGCGGATAACCAGTCACAGTTCAAAGGGGAAAAAACTTGTCGGCCGACCGACAATATACATCTCACCGACTTTAAACTTCTGCATTGACATAGTAGGCCTAAACGAGGATTGAGCAAGAATACCGACACAGCTGACCCGACACAGCAACATATTTGCCTGTGTCTTTCTTGCTCCCTCGACGAGACGACTCAACCCAACAACCCCCTCCCTCTTTTACACCCACTCTTCCTCTCTCAGGCTCTTACCTCCCCTCTCTCTCCTCTCTTTCACCCCCCGTTTCTTTTGTTTCCCTTTTCTCTCTTTTCTCTTCTTTTTTTCCTTTTCTTTCTTTTCTTTCTTTTCCTTTCTTTCCTCTCCTCCCTCTTTTTCTTTTTTCTCTTTCTTTCTTCTCTTTCCTTTCTTTCCTTTTTCTTTTCTTTCCTTTCTTTTCCTTTCTTTCTTTTCTTTTCCTTTTCTTTTCTTTCCCTTTCCCTCTCTTTTTTCCCTCCCCCTTTTCTCTTTTTTCCCGACAGCAGCGCAGTTTTACCGACAATATCCTGACAGTGGGGGGGGTGTCGCACCCCCCACACCCCCCCTTTGGTGACGCCCCTGGTTGCGAGCTAAGTTGGGATGCTAGACGGATGAAGTATCTGCCTAACCAAACGAAAACCCAAACTAACATTAAGCCTGCAAAAACGGTCGCAAAAGAGGAAATGAAAATGAAAAATCTGCCAAAAATAAAGAGAGTGACTGGGAACCTGTACAACCATATTAATCGTAATTAAAAGGAGGACAGAATCAGATGGGCTAAACAAACCAAGTCGTGCCAAAAAGGATAAAAATCCTCAATTTTGAACTACCGTATATAACGGTGTATAAACCGCACTTTTTTGCCGCCGAAAAAATTTCAAAGTCGGGGGTGCGGTTTATACACGGTACACCAAAAAAAAAAAAAAAAAAAAGTTTTTTTTTTTTTTTTTTTTTTAAGTTTCAATTTATGCCCCTCCACCTGGCAATGTCTCACAGCTCGGTAATCGGTGTGTTGACTCACCATTTGGAAACTAGAACAACACTCAAATTTGTCTGTCATCTTGGTTTGAAAGTAATCTTTCTGATAGATCTCAATATGTAGTTTATAATAATAATTCCTCCAATTTTTCTTCTATTACATGGTGTACCACAAGGTTCTATCCTAGGTCCCTATTGTTTTTTAATTTACAGTACCGTAATGATCATACACACACACAAAAAAAAAATCTCGGCAAAAATTTTTTTTTTTTTTTTTTTTTTTTTTTTAAGGGCGAAAAAGAGGGGTGCGGTTAATACACGAGGGCGGTTTATACAACGTTATTTACGGTAGTAACTTAGCTGTACTATGAGTTTTCTCAGCATGCGAGAAAAAGAAGAGGAAGATGGTGGGGGTGCGGTTGCGAACGCGATCCTGGGAAAGCGATGTATTGGGGTGGGGCATTCGTGGATGTGTCATTTTAGTTCTCGATGGCTGCAAAGTTTAGGGAAACTAGCAAATGATAGGTAGAAACATTGATTTATTGTGGTAAATTAGTCAAGACATTCTCTCCCACCATCAAAAGTGATAACCCACGGCTAAAAGCGAGGATGCACAGCTGAGATGCAGATAATCAAATCACTGGCGAGTAAAAGATTAAGACATGCTAAAATGCATGAAGTTGCAAATGGTAATATGCACACCGATATGTGCATTACACAGTTTGTCTACGCCTATACCATATTATATACCTCATCTGATTGGTCGAAATTGGAGTCGTGATTATAGCCATGCCCGCCTACCGGTCAATATAGTTTTTTTAAAGATGCCTGTTGCACCAGGTAACAGGCCGCATAAATACATTTTTCTGAGATCCCCATTGGCTTACCTGTAAAAAGTTTCTTTGTGCGAGTGCAGATACCATTTAGTGCTTTTTGTCTGCGATTCCTGAATGATCGCTACATTCAGGCAACTTTCCAGCGAATATTTACAGACAGTGTCTCAGATATGCTGTGATGTTACATCCTACTATAACCCGAGGTGCGCCGGGGTTATAGCAGGATGTAACATTCCCTTGAGCCTATAGAAACAGCGATGCCTCTCATAGCAGTCAATATATCTATAATATGCCATTTAATGCAAATGGCAGCCCCCATGACTGTGTGGTTCTTAGCATGTTGATCAGGTTTGGTTCTCACATGTTTTTCTCAACTTGATATTCACATTGTCGACCTATGTTATAAAACAAATACATGTACATGTACATATTTTGAAGCTCGTGTATTATGTATGGCACTCGGTTATTAAAATCACAATGAAACGGATAATGAACCCGACAAGCTTTGTCAATATCCAATTGTAACTTGACCTGTGTGCAGAACTCTCAAACATGAATTATTTATGTAATAATGTATCATGTAAACGATAAGGGAATGAACATATAGTGCTAAACAATGCACAAACCTCAAAATCACTTTCACCGTAGTTGAAGATGGTGGCAATGATTTGCGTCTGTTCGAGCCTGACAACTGAGTATGGAAGGTGGAGCTGGATGAAGAAATTCTTGAACACACTCACTGTGGTTTCGTTAATACACATTCCTTGAGTAGGTGAAAGACTGACGGCTGTCAAATGCCAATCCGTGATACTACTAAGAATGGAGGCGTTGTAGAAGTACGGACTACCATTGTCACTAAAATAGAGAATTAAAAACAAAAAATGAGAAAAAAAACATTGGCTTCACTGAGAGCAATGAACTTCCAGGTTTCATGCTCAATACGTGGAAGGAGACACTAGGGGAAGACACATGAGCATCTGGCCTAACCCAAGCTGATACTGAAAATGTAAGGCTTGGAGAAGGGCCAATAAAATAAGGACACTAAAACATCCAACCCAACAGCGGGGGAAAAACAGATGCTTAATGATGATCATGAATCCACATTTTAGTGATGTTTGATTTTTAACTTTTGATCCAGAATGCTCTGAATTACTAATACAGTGAAACCTGTCTATAAAGACCACCCAAAGGAGACAAGAAAAGTGGTCTTCATAGGCAGGAGGTCTTTATGTACAGGTTCGTTTAGTACATGTTTCAATGAGAAACCATTTTCAAGGGAAACAAAAAATGTGGTCTTTGTTGTTGTTTTTTGTTGTAATGGCAATCAGTCAAGACCTGACTATTATCACCAACGCCTTTCTTTTTAATATTAATTTCTTTCTTTCTCTTTTTTTTTTAAAATAAGAGTATCAAAAATATAATTTAATTATAGGCTTCTCTCTTTTTTTCTTTTTCTTTTTTTCCCCCTTAAAATGAAATGAAAGAGAAAATAGATGGAGAAAAAAATAAAATAAAAATACGACAAAATGTAGATTTTTGTATCCTGTAGGTTACCGCGTAGTCCTGTCCGTTCTAAGACACCGTCCAGACACCGTCCTGTCTCTCGGGTGTAGACAGGGGGCTCCCTTTGGGATACATTAATAATCTGGAAACTCGAAAGAAGAAAGGAATTGATCAACAATTTTAAAATCAAGAGGGTACTTTTCCGGGGAAATTGGCTTTGAGCGACCTCGCAGACTTTAATGAGTCTTCGATCAAAAGAAAAACAATTTTGTGATAGAGTGGTGTTTATAATACATGTTGCATTGGATAATTAAACTTTTTAGGGGAAACAAACAAAATGTGGGCTTTTGTGAGTGGTGGTGCAAAAAAAAAAAAAAAAAAAAAAAAAATGCTCGATTATTTTGGGTTAATTGAAACGTTTCGTTCTTAGAACGAAACGGTATAAAGCGTTTTGAATGTTAGCTTCTGATGAATTTAAGAGCCTTAAAATATCGTCGGGATTTATACAATCTGTTTCAGCGAGTAGCATGGATCTTTCAATTAAATATTTCGGGCACTTTGCTATAAAGTGTTCAGTGGTTTCTACTTCTCGACACGAGTTACAGAGTCCAGTTGGATGTATTCCCATTCGGCCTAGATCCGCGTTAAGACCGATGTGTCCAAGTCGTAAACGACGTATTATCTTTTCTTTTGCTCGCTCTAGTTTGCAATTGAAGGTTTGTGCAACCGATTTTTGGATTGTTTTGTAGTGTGTATTTGGAGAAACCTGCCATCTTAATTGCCACAGCTCGGTAAAATGCCTCTCTAAAATGCTGTTCACTTCTGAGATATTAAGGCTGTTTGTTATTTCAATGTGTTTGCTGAGGGCTGCCTTAGCATGAAAATCCGCACATTCATTTCCCGTTATCCCACAGTGGGAGGGAATCCATTCAAAGCTAACATTTATATTTTTAAATTTAAGGTGGGATAAGCTTACAAGTATTTCTGAAATAAAATTCTCTTCTTTTTTGTTCTTTATTGCTACTAAGGCACTTAATGAGTCGCTGAATATAACTGATCCTACATATAAAGTATCTAACTGGTGTAACCAATTGAGGGCCAGCATTATCCCCGCCAGCTCAGCTCTATATGAGGATGTTCCGTCAGACAATCTCTTTGATTGTTTACACGCGAAGTAAGGAACATAGAAAGCTGCAGAACAACGTCCTTCTTTAGGGAGTTTGGACCCATCTGTGAATATGTGAAGTTGGCTGAACCATTTTGTGTTTATTATTTCTAAACTTCTCTGTTGCAAAAGTAGTGGATTATCAGATTTGTTTATCTGACTAGCCAATTCAATTGATATAACAGGCTCCGTTAGTAACCATGGGGGGAAGTTTAGGGGTTTTAATTTTTCTACAGAAAGGTGTTTGTTAGAGTTTTCTGTTCGATAACCAAACGGTTTGTTGCACTGTTTTCCTTTCATATACTGATACTGCCAACAAGGTTGTAAACTTGGAAAAACTGGATGCTTAGGTTGTTGTTCTATGCTGTGCTTATATTTTAGGGCTAGTTGTTGTCTCCTAAGATCTAATGGGGCTTCTCCCATTTCTACTTGGAGAGACGCTAGTGAAGTTACCGGTAGGGCACCTGCACATATCCTTAAGGATTGGTATTGAATCGAATCTAACACCTTCTTTACGTTTTCCGATGCACTGTCGTAGGCTTCACACCCGAAGTCCAAAAGGGGGCGAATATAAGCTCTATAAACCATTATTAAGGACTTAGATGAACTGCCCCATGACGTACCAGTTAAACATCTTAAAATATTTAACTTTCTCTTGCATCTGGTGGATATATACTCTATATGTTGGGTCCAGGTAAGTTTTTTGTCAAATAATATACCTAGGAATCGGTGTGTATTTTCACATTTTAGTGGTATTTTGTTTAAAGTGAGGTTTATCTCATGGTTTTTGGTACTTTTGGTGAAAAGTAGGGGGACAGTCTTTTTTAGGGACAGTTGGAGACCCCAGGACGTGAACCAGCTATGTAGGTCATCAATATAATTTTGTATTTTTTTGGTAATGAAAGGAATATTGCTGCATGAGATCCATATCGCGCAATCATCGGCATACAAGGATATTTTTATCGAAGGGTCTGTTGGGATATCGTTGAGCATTATGTTAAAGAGTGTGGGACTCAGTATGCTACCTTGCGGGAGACCTCTCTCCATCTTGAACTCGTGCGATAGTTGTCTACCAACGCGTACCTGATAAGTGCGGTCTTTTAAAAAGTTGTGAAGAAATCTAAGCATGTTTCCTTGAATACCTATATTTCCTAGTTTGTGAATTAGGCCTTCTATCCATACTGTATCATATGCCTTATTTATGTCTAAGAAAACGGCTAAAGTATGCTCTTTATTATTTATACTCTTCTGGACATCGTTTTCAAGATTTACTATATTGTCTGTTATACTACGGCCTCTTCTGAACCCACTCATAAAAGTAGGTAATATCTCATGTTTCTCTAGAAACCAATCAAGTCTTGTTTTAATCATCGTTTCCATGATTTTTATGAGACATGGCGATAACGCTATGGGTCGATATGATGATGCCTCACTTGCATTTCCGTTCTGTTTTAGGACTGGGACCATTATCGCGTGTTTAAGTTGGGATGGGATTTGGTTGGATTCCCAGATTAAATTAATGAAATGTAGTACGTACTCTCTCGCCACAAGGGGCAAGTTTTGGTAAACTGAATACGGTATTCTGTCTTTTCCAGGAGCAGAATTTCTTTTCTTTTCGATGGCTCTATTGAATTCTGCTAGTCCGAATTTGTAGATGGGTGGTCTTTATAGACAGGTGGTCACTAAAGCAGGTTTGACCATACATGATGAGCAGAAAGAACAAAGAAATCGCTAGAAATATAAATTTGATTACATTTCCGTTACAGTGAAACATTAATTTATGCGGTGTTAAAAGGGCTAATCAAGACCGGAAAAGGGTAATTTTTTATAAAGTCAATGTGTTGAAATTTAGCAATCCATCAGTAAATGGCTGCACATTTTGCAAATGAGCGACCAGACAGAGAAACAAAGAAAGCAACCAAAGTGTTAATTCCTAAACCACAATATATACGTATGGCCAAACACCTACATCAAATATTTAAATATTGGAGGTACATGTATCATAGCTGACTCCTTTGAACCCTTGTTTATAAATACACGCCTCAGTAATCTGCTTTTTCAAAAAGTTTTTTTTTTTACATGCAACTGAATGGCAAGTAGGGGTCATGTTTGATTGAACAGTTAATAACAATTTGCCTCGTATTTTAATAGAGTACTGTAACATTATAGAGCATGGCTATTCCAGAAGACAAAAGGAAGGTGGACAATTACGTCTTCCAAAATTTAGAACGACACAAAGTCAATTTGCATTTTCTTTTGTGGAGGGGGATGAATAGGTCAAACTTACGGCATGGGAACAACGTCAAAAAACCAAGTCTCTCTGAAGTCCTTTCGCACCTGCACAGCATCATTCTGATCTCCACCATCCCCACCTGATCGTGAAGTTGCAGCCAAATCCACAGCTGGATTCATAATATTTAAACAGCAATCTCGATATTCCTGGAAATGCGAAATCAAAACAGTTACTTGTGTATCACATAATAAGTCAAAGAGCAAAACCCCCCAAAATGCGTAAAAGGGGTTTCACTATAGATTTTTCATCATCAGGCAAGTAACGCGCATACTATGTTTAGGGTATAAACAAAAATCTGGAAAAAGGGTATAAAATTCACTAGATTTAAAGGGCAGGAAATCTGATAGCCCTGGTCGGGAGCAGAGAATCCTACGGTATTTTTAAATTCTATGGAAATACACGATAAAAATAAAAATAACTAGATGGAACTTCGACTGCACGTAACTTAAAAATTGGGGATAAGGGGAAAGAAAAGAGGAATGAAATCCCATCACGGTTCCCAGGCCTTTCAAGCACAAATATTTTTAGAACACTGGGCGACCACGGACCTCGTAGTAGGTCCATGGTGATATAGTTCCAAATTTTTGGAAAAGGGTTTAAAATAGAATGCAAGATATAAAATCCCTGTTAAGCGTGTAAAAATCAGAGATGTTAGAAGGGTTTCTGTGTATTGGGTTTCTAAACTATAATCTAGATTTTGATCCTCGTTTAGGGTGTTTTTCATCAGGTGATTTTTGCAGATGATGTACTAATTTGGAATACCAGTGTTGGTTCCAGTGTTTAATTTGGAATACCAGAGCTGCCAACCTTGTGGGACCCAAAAAAAGAATCATGATGGCCCAAAAAAGGAATTTCAAGCAAAAAAAAGGAATTCATAAAAACGAAACTTACAACCACACGCGACACACTTCCAATGCAGAAATGTTCATTCCTTATGCTGTTTTTTCCATACAAGCAGGTATTTTTTCTTTGGTTATTTTGGTATTATCGGCATTTCATTCTTTTTGAGAATATTTTTCTCTTCAAGTACCGTAAATAACGTTGTATAAACCGCCCTCGTGTATTAACCGCACCCCTCTTTTTCGCCCTTAAAAAAAAAAAAAAAAAAAAAAAAAAAAAAAAAATTTTTTTTTTTGGTGTACCGTGTATAAACCGCACCCCCGACTTTGAAATTTTTTCGGCGGCAAAAAAGTGCGGTTTATACACCGTTATATACGGTATGTTTTCAAGTATTTTTAAAATTAGTTTTCTATTGAATTTGTGATCAAATCACCATTATAAGGCAGTTGTTTGACGTGCCTTATGAAGAAAAAACGTAATACCGTAATTTGGAGGAAAAAACAGAGTAATTCCTGCAAAAAACGGAATGGTTGGCAGCTCTGGAATACCTACTGTATGTTCGTTACGGTGTTAATTCACATGTATTTGGAATACCTGTGTTTGGTTCGTTTCTAGGTTACACTCAGCTTCCAAAACGCGAGCACGGCGATGACATAACCAACCACCTTCTGTAAGCACTCTTCGCAACCTTGGTTTATCAGCTAAACAGTCTACTATATAAGTCAGATAATACTGACACTGTTGATCTGTAGGCCAATTCATAGAAAAATAAACAGGTAATTTTTTACTTCTTTTATAGATTGAAAATAGAAATATGAAGAAAAAACATTAACAAACAACACATGAACATGTATGTGGTTTACAATACACTTTAACCCATCCTAGGCCACGATGTCATGTGAAAAATATCAAACATGAATTTGCATGTGTATGGAATTAACTTTTATTAGCATTGTTTCACTTTTAATTCTGTGTAAACTTTATTTTCGGGATATAAACTTAAAGATACTATGTCCCTTTTGCAGCCAACATCAAAGTCTGTAGAATATTTAAGATTTATATAGCGCTGGTATACAGATACAGTTTCTTAGCGCTTTACAAAACAAAAAATGAAAAGTATGGTTAAACTACATATGTAATAAGGATCAACAAGAAACGTGAAATGAACATTGCGCTTAATTTGGACGAATTACTTAACTAACAATGTATAACAGTAACATGATAATGAAAAATGAAAATGTAAATACAATAATTAAATAACATTAATGAAACTGCAATAATTATGTACATTAGATGATAAATAAATTACAAGAAGATAGGACATGTGGTTATAAATACGATATGATGATGGGCAATTACTTTGTGTTGAATAGATAGGTCTTAAGTCTACGTTTAAAAGTGTCAAGAGTTGGGGATTCACGGACAGAGACGGGGAGATTATTCCAGTTTAGGAGAACATACAGAGAAGGCACGATCTCCATAGCGGGTGTGAGTTCGAGGACCAGATGATAGTTGAAGATGAACAGATGATGATGAGCGGAGCCTGATGGAGGAATTTTGAATATGTCATGTATGTCTTATCTGTGAAATTTAAACGTTAGCAGTGTCCTAGTATTCAAATTATGCAAGGAAACCCGTTTACTTGCTAGACTTCACTGTCAGACACTATTGAGTGACTGACTGGCTTTTTTCATCTTTGGCAATAACATACATAAAATGAGCTGTACAGGGTACATGAGCATTTGTCTACGTCAATAACTCACTTCTTGTAATGGCCAAAATTAAACTAATTGAATCTTTGCGCAGCATAAAACGTACGACCATTCGGTACAATGATCTGAAAAATCGGACTATTACTTACTGGCTCTATAGCTCCTAAGTCGATTCGACAACTAATAGTTGTTACTTTCCCACTTCAAAACATTTTCAAGCCCCTTTTTTTTAGGGAAGTTCTAAATTAGTATTTTCTTTCAAATGCCGTTGGAATTTAACCTTTTCATTTTTTTGGCCTGCAAATGGGACATAGTACCTTTAATACAATTTCAGTTTCTGGAAGACAAATGTAATTTTCATATACAAATGGTTATTAAACACTATAATTTCTAGATAGGATTTGCCACCAAATAGTTAGGTACCAGTAAACAGACAGCTCCAACAGGAAAATTATGCTCACCTACCGGTATTTTAATGTGGATTCCTAAGTAAAATTTGATGCTAAAAATGATGCCGACTGATTTTTGAAAATCAGTGTGCATAGTTCCCAAATCTTATGTTTTATGGGACCCATTATTGTTTTTATGTATTTCAGAACAAATGTTTTAGCTGAAAATTAATGTTTGTTTTGAGAAAAAAACCCACTATGAACAATACAATGGTATAGAAGACACAAGGAGTCAGAATTTACTCCAAAAGGATCAGCTTCTCTATAGACAGTCAGGAGGACTGCTTTAAAGAGATGGTTTATTGATTTCAAACTTGACTGAATTTGGTATCATTGCAATCGAAAAATGACACTGAGTAAAATCATTACCGGTACATTTGTGTAACTTGTACATTCGAACAAAATTTATAAAAGTTGATTGAACTTGACGAAAAATCAACCCACTCAACGCCCCGAAAACATCGTGGCCCGAATTCACAAAGGAGGTTTGTCGACAAACCAAGGTTTATGTACGTCACATGACGCGTTTTGACGCGTTTTTTACAAACCTGGTTTGTAAATAACAAAAGGAGGTTTGTCGAAACAAAAGGAGGTTTGTCCAAACCGAGGTTTGTCGACAAACCTCCTTTGTGAATTCGGGCCCGTATACTCCAGAAGGCTCCTCCGTGGCATGGTTTTGGTTCTTAATCTGACGTTAGTCTAGATAAATGGTATATAACTTCCAAAAAGCGGGTAAATATATCGTCGATGTAGCCTTCAAGTTTCCTGTAGCTAGTAGCTGTGCGTGCGTACTCTGTGCATGTACTATGTGTGCAATACACTGACCTCTATGCGTGCATCACAATCATCTAGCGCAGCTTGCTAGCCAGCCTAGCCCGTAGCCCGGTGCTCGAGCTAGCCGTGAATCGCGAACCAGACTGATCTGTTTCTCTCTGTTTATCAGGTCCTATACGACTTAATTTATCAAAAATGTAAATTAATCAGCCTAATCACATATTTTTGTAATGAATATCTGGACAATTCTATGTAAATTTGTCGCCTATTTTACTCCAAAAGAGTCGTTTAGGTCAGCATGCAAAATGTCCTTTGCCTTCCCAGATCAGACACATACACTCTGAAGTGCCCTCAGAATATGTGATTATTTTCCCGATTTTTATGCTCAAATGTGACGGAAAAAAATATAAAAATCAAACAAACATTTGTAGAAAGTATAATTTATTCAAATGCCAAAAATAGAGGAAATATCACCACTGGCGGTAAATATACGAACAACGTTAACCCATATCTGAAAATTGCAATGGGTATCCAACATTGTCCCGAATGTGTAGTGTAGGTTGTTCATATTGTGACGTCATCGTTTCGCATGTGAAATAACGCCGTCAATTCACTTAGTGAGTGGGTTCAGGAAAGGGTTACAAATTGCATTTAATTTATTCCTCACAACAGTGAGGGCTTCAAAAGTACTTTGCTCATTTTGTTAATGTTCTCAGCAATCTGTAGAGGTGTAATTTGCCCATTTTCCACATTCCACATAGGAGCACAGAAGATTCTACTTAACCCTATGTTAACGGGAGGGGGGGGGGGGGGGGTCAATTTGACTACTCCGAAACCGCGGCAGATATAACCTTTTTCTTTCATGACTTTTTTTCTTTCGAGTCTTACGCATCTTCTCAATTTTTTTTTTTTTAAATCGGTCGTATAGTTACAAAGTCACGTGACCTTTTGTCTTTGCATGTTAGAAAATCGCTCATTTTTGTGATTTGTGTACAAAACATAATTATGGAAATATCTTTTTTCCTAAAAAGAGATGAAACATTAGTTATTTAGTCTTGTTTAAAGTTTAGGTGTTTATTTTGGGGTCAAAATAGTTCAATTGTAGTTAGAAATGAAATAAAACAACAAAAACAATAAAATACAGAAGTTAAAAAAAACATTGAAATACATAGGAAATTATCAAAACAAGAGATAACATAAGGAATAACCTGGCTCTTCCAATTTTTTGTGTTGTATTATTATTCTAAACGGTCTAAAAAATATATGTTGTGAAAAAGAATGCTTAAATATGAATAATATATGATTTATGGGTAAAAATATGAATTTCATGACCTTACTTGCATAAATTACCATAAATATGCAAATGAGTGATTTTTTTTCAAAAAATTGAAATTACCATAGTATTTTATACACTTCACTTGACATTCATGCAAATTGTTGCGGCAATCGGCTGTGAAACGGCCGAGATCTTGGGGGGGGGGGGGGGGGTCCCCCTCCAGTAAAAACCTGGTCTTTATCAAAATCGACGATATATTGTGGGCATGACGCTTTGATGTCCAAATAGGTCTCAATTATATAAAATCATATTTTAAGACCAAATGTATCACGTCTGATTTAAGCGCATTAATATAATAGTTAGATGATATGTTCTTTCCCAAAGACATATATAAGTGTGTTATATGTGTTTTGTGTAAATGTTTGGAGTAGCTGATCCTTTAGGCCCTTTTGGAACAACTTCAGGGCCCCTGTGGTTTTCTGTGGGTCTCAACCATTACCATATTACATTGTTCATAGTGGGTTGTTACACCAATTGAACATTTTCACCAATCGAAACAGGAACCGTTCCTATTCCTGTTGCTATGACAGCACAGGTCATTTTCGCGCAGAATCCAACTGTATGTTGTGCAGGCCTTATAGTCAAGTCATGTTTTTTTTAGTTTCCCTCACAAAAGTACTATTTATTTTCTTCTTTAATGTTCTGTTTTCATATTTTCTTCATCCAAGGCCTGTGACTGAAAAGTTTGGACAAAACTTTCAAGCCACATGTGTGTATAGTTCCATAGACACATTTCTGTGTGCAATGCATACCACTTTCAGCATATTAAACAAAGTCTATTCTTATCCATTCAATGATTCTAAAACCTCACATTATAGGCTTCTTCTTATGTACATGAACATCTATTACATAATCAATCTTTCCTAATGGCTTCCACACAGTTTCCTTTACAATGCAATGACTTGACTGAACTTAATTTCATCTTTAAAAGAATATATCCCTTACCTCTGTCAATGGACCTCTTCTTCCTTGTGACTTCGTCCACGCATTTAACATCTGTAATCATTTATACAAAATATAAAGCCGGATTAAAATTGCAGTATGATAAAAAAAAAAAAAAAAAAAAAAAATAATAACTAGCATGCCTCTATCAACAATATTATACCTTTTAAAGGCGATAAATCATATAATGGCAAACTTAATATCGAACGTTCTTTCAAATTTAAATATTGTGATATTTAATGTTTTTGATGATGCAGCCCTAGTATTACAATATCTTGTCATTCTTTGGATATTCATGAAGTCTTTTATGATTTGTTTAGTTTGATTTCTAATTGTTTCTATAAAACATAAATTACTGTATGTACATTCTATTTTTGTTATAACAGGGTTCTGCTGTATAAAAAGCATTCAGAGAGGCAAAGAAGGCAACCAAAGTGTTAGAAATCAAAACAGACTAACACTAGAGGTACAGTCATGCAATTAAAAAGCGATCAGCACAATTATCAAACAGAACCTCGTTTGTCCTCTTACTTTCACGTGTAGCTACATCCAGAACAGCATTGGTAAGTACAGTCATTCCACAATCCTTAAAATGATGACAAAAATAATGCATTAAAAACAAATCACAATATTTTTAAAATTTGTATTGACATTTGACAAACATAAACATTCAAGTAAATAAATGTCAAATACTGGTAGTGTTCACAGCCCCTCCCCTCCATTTTCTATCTCTCTCTCTCTCTATATCTTCCTATTTTCTCCCAATAATTGTACATGTATCTCTAGTGATCTACTTTTAGTGCCCTTTTAGTCCACAGCACAGTGTCTTCCTTTAGTGACATTTTTTGCATTATTTTTTTATCCAGAAATCTAGGAATTACAAATTATATCTTTAAAGAAAGAGCAAAATCACATATAATTTTGAGTCTATCTGTACTCCAGTACGATGTGTCATTCCTGAATAAAAGCGAATTTAATTGTAATTAATTGAAATATTTTTTTGGTGGTTATATATTTTTTTCTTTTCGTATTGGTTTATTTACTAAATATATATATTTTTCCTTAAAACTATGAAGGAGTAGAAAAAAAAAGATTAATTGTTGCCGATTAGAGGAGGAAAAGCTGATTAATTTAGAAAATAAGAAAAATCTAAACTGCTATGGGTTATAGTCATCCACTTGGTTCTATTTCTTCTGCCCTATAGCTCGACTATATATGCTTTTTGTATCTCTGACTTGTCTTCCTCTCAAATTCCATTGCAGTCAATAGCCGAGTTGTGAATGTTTCAACAGTTTACATCTATAAAATATATACAATCACAATAATAATGACAAAATCCATATCCTTATATTTAAAGGGCCACTCTAACCAAAACGGGCTAAAAAATGAAAAAAAGGCATGTAGACATTTTTTTGACATGACAATGATTTTTCTTAGAAATCATCAATAATTCTGGAATCCAGCTTTAAAAATTACGACTCAGAACGCTCATAAAAAAAATAAAAAAATAAATAAAAAAAACAATTTCGGAGCTGTATTGCGCAACTGTTTATGACGTCACTGCAGGTGCCTCTGCTCCACGTTCCTCGAACATACACCAAAGCTGGCGACAATGCTTTCCAGGGATGTGCTCCTCGACTATGGGATGAGCTTCCATGTTTTATTTTTTTTAATTTGTTCATCACCTTCGCTGGATGTCTTCCGAAAGTGTCTCAAAACTCTCCTCTTTGACTATGATCAACAACTTCTTCGATAATTTTAATGTAAAGCGCTGTGAAACAACAGTTAGTTTGTAAGAGCGCTATAGAAATGCTTTATTGTTTTTTTATTGCCTCCTTCACTACTGCTTTCTTTTGCACAATGTATCTTACCTCGAAAATTTGAGCAGTGTTTTGTCCCCCTCCTGGTCCACATCCTGTGTCATAGCGCCTCATCCAATCATACATCTGTAGAAAATAATTTTCTTTTAAAGCTTACTTTTAGATGAAATACAGTAAATCGTGCGTATTATACCCAGGTACAATTTTTTTTATAGATTTTTGTTGTTGTTTTGTTTTGTTTGTGCCGATTGTTGCCCCCCCCCCCCTCCCCCTCCACCTGCACTGTGCCTGACAGTGTCTGCCAGCTCAGTCATACAAGGTGTGTTGACTCACCACTCGCACCAATACAGTCACAGTAAGATACTGTAGGAAGTTATTTGAAGTGGCACAGTAAAACTATACTAGATTATATAATCTGTAATCCAGGTAACAAAGTTGCATCAGTAATGTACTTTCACTATTTGTCAACTGGGTTATAGTGATGGCACAGCATCGAACTGGAGGATCAAACTACAACAACACTACCTGTATGGCCAGATTTCTGTTTGGATTTAGAGAAAAATTTGTCTGTGATCTTTATTTAAAAAAAGAAATTGTTACTATTATTTGTGACAAGATCACAAGAACGAATCGGCGCCTTCAACTGCACCTCGCAGTAAAATAAAGGTCCTTCCCCGCGTGCGTTTTTTAACACAGATCTGGCTTGCTGCCTACGGAGTCGGCAAAAAAAAAAAAAATTATACACAGAGATTTACGGTACATGATTTTTTACATCTGAACTTGATTTTATTTTACAACTGTACAAGCATTTGGCAAGTAAAGCTGAAAATATTAGTATGTATACATGGCACCTCTACTTTAAGCATTCCATACTGTATATAGTAGCACTGGCATACATTCAACAGAGCTCTAAAAGTTTTGTAATACATGTAATAATAAATAATAATGGTGGCTTCTTATAAAGCGCACCAGAGACCACTTTCACAAAGACTTTTTTCCATGAAAAATGACAAAAATTTGTGACAAATCTGCTGATAACCAATCAAATCAGAAGTAAAGATTTCACTAGCCTATAACATAAAACTGTCATTTGTCATTGATGACAAGTTTTCTGAAATGGGGCCCAGTTTTCTTAAGTCTAAGAAAAATGTCTAAGATTTTGTCTAGGTCAAAGAAAGTTGCCTTAGCCGTATTCTAAACCAGAAAGCAGTTTGTCTAATAGCTTAATAGACGAAAAATGAGACAAAAATTCTTAGACCCGTTGAGGTCATGTTGGAAAGTCAAATTGGTCGAGTCGAGCGACTTAATTGCCTATGGCAATTTGCTTGTTAAAATAAAACTTATACACAAAAACGTATTGGAGTAATGATGCTCACAGAATTGTTTTGGGCTGGACTGACACTAAAACAGTAGTAAGACAGCCTAGTCAAGACCCCCGATCTAGATCTAACAAGGCTTTTATACTTTAATTTCTGTCAAACATCTTTGAAGAGCACAACCAGGCTATCGTATGCCGCTTCTAGTGTATGTGAAGTTTAATAGCACCGACACTAGCCGGCTAGCTTCCGCTACCATGCAAGCTACCCTTACATCATGTACTGCTATAGCAAGCCTACAATATTCTAATCGAATAGCTAAATTTAACCTTTACCTAAATTTTGTCTCACCTAACATTATATGCCGATGACACATCATTCCCTGCTTCCTTATTTGAATGCCAATGACTAAAGACATGATTTCTTTACAACAAACACCTACATGTACGTGGTAATTTAAAAGTAGTGTTAGTATGTTGTAGGCGGCCTATGCTAGGTTTACAAACATAAAAAGTACCTATATACATGTATATATATTGGCGCTCCTGCACGCTGCACCACGTTACTTATATTACTACGTATACGCGAAGCTTACGTTGATATAGGTAAACTGATAACCTGCGCTCGCACTGCATGCATCGCATCCGTATATTTCTAAAATTCCATTTGATTGCAACAAGAAGCGACATTGCATGCAGCAGCACTGCCGGTGCCGAAGCCCTATTTAAACATCCTCAGCAGTATGCTGAAATATAGGGTAGATTTCTTACTCCTCTTAGATATCTTGAATGTATTAGAATATGACATGCTATTTAAGCCCTTTTTATTAGATTAAATCTAAGAATTCTTCTTACCCTTAACCCTTAATGTACTGGGCTATTTTGAGCACCCACTGACTGGGGGGGGGGGGGGGGGGGGCCTGGGAGGTCCCCCCCCCCTATGATCTCGGCCGACGATTGTCCGATGAACATGGAAATTTGCATGTTTGTAGATATTTACGTAAGGAACAAGATGGTATAATTAGTTTTTTCAGAATATGCAAATTTTTGTTGTTAGCCTACTTAATTATGCAAAATGCGCTAATTTTATGCATTTTACAGAAAACGTGTCAAACTCCACTTTTTTAATGTTGAAACTCATTATTCATATGAAACTTCTTTTCTAACACAAAAAAGTTATTTTAATGTCATTAATGATTATAATTTATGCAAATTTTTAATGGATTTTAATGATATCAAAATGTGCGTAAGACTTGAGGGAAAAAAGTCATGAAACGACAATTCAAAATTCCAAGTGGTTGCGGCGCAATCTCCGAAAATGTCGAGGGGGGGGGGGGCTCCCAGGCCCCCCTCCCCAGTACAGTAAGGGTTAAGCCGAAATTCTTAGCCCCCCAATGCTTTTATAAAATACACATTTTTGCTATAAGAGACCTTTTTCTCAGCCAAAATTTAAGAAAAAATGCTTAGATTTCATGCTTAAGACGTTTCTTGGATACGGGCCCAGGTCCATCAGGTATGACGGTCATGGCGCTTATGACGCTCATTAATTGTTTGCCATTCTCGATTTACAAGTACATGAACCGGTACATTTGAAATGAGCAAATCTTTGTTCAGAGCCACAAAGGCCATAGCTCTGTAATAAAGACCCTATCCGATGAATATACAACTTGATATAAATGGAAAACTGAATGAACGTATAATACAAATATAAAGGAATGAAATGTTTTTACACTTTCATTATTGCACAAAAGCAAATAAAATACTCATTTTCCGCACCCCTCAAAGTTACTGGTCAACATAGGAACAAATTAGCCGAAGTTACAGTGAAGACATAACATGTTGACCTAATTGGTTCACCTACATGTATATAGCTGAGGCGATGAGCCGTGCTTAATTAATGCAAAGTCATTGTGAATATGCTTAATCCATGTAAGATGATGTCATCAAGTTGATTTCAAAGCTTTGGATTTTGAGTTTTCAGAGAGCTGATACTCCTTCTGCCTCCAAACTGACATACATGTATCATTTGTGAAAATAAATCCTGAAGATGTGTTGGTCTATTGGTGTGTATGGCCCAACTTCAGTTTCGAGAACACATCGCTCACCCGTATCTGTCATCAATTACAATCCACATGGGGTCATATATTCACAATTACTACATCTGTAATAAAACAGGCAGGGTAATGTAACCACTGAGACCAGGAGAGTGTTTCACAAAGACTAAGATTGACTTGGTTTGGTTTCCAAACTACATGTACTGCACTGGTCTCTGCCATGGATGTCTTCATACATTCAAGCTATAAATCAGTTTGGGAAACATATATTATTGTAATCTAGACTGACCTTTTGTTTGCCCATGCGGTCCTTGTCTCTAAGCAGGTAGACAGCTTTATCAACAGCTAGAAGGCTAACATAGGAATCGTTAGGTGCAGTAACTTCCACCTGTATCTCATCATTCGGTTCATAAACGTTACGTTGAGGTCCATCGATCTTTGGATGAATCTCCAGAGGAAGCTGTAAATGTTCATTCAGAGAAAACCAAGATGGCTTGATTTGACTCTTGTATTATGTTTACAACCACTTAATTCATGATTAAAGGAGATGTCATCTAGTGAATAGGGCGCTTTGGCAAAGACGACGGGAGAATTACGGCGATACAGCTCTACTGTTGTATTTAGGGAACAAGACGGAGAAAATTCTGGTTCGCGCATGCACAGATTGTTTTTTCGCTTGCGTTACTGTCATGTTTGCGAAAGTGCCCTATCAAAGTCACCGGACCGTGGCCAACAGGGTACAGGTTCGAATCCCTGCCACAGCACTAATGTACGACCTTTGGCAAGAAATTAATCTTCATTTGCAACACTTGACCCAAGTGAGGTAAATGGGTATCTGGCAGGAATTAATTCCTTGAAATGCTAGCTAGAGCACCATAATGGCAGCTGCCATTCTAAAGCCGGGTAATAATTGTGGAGCGTGTCAAGTTTGACAGCCATGAATGAAATAATAACCCAGTTTTATCATTATTTTTATAATCATCATTATTTGTATACCTGATCTATTGATAAAGTTCTGGCAACAAAAAAACAATTTATTTTATCTTTTAGATACATATACAGTCAAACCTGCTTTAACGACCACCAGTATAGTAAAAGACCACCTGCCTATAAAGACCAATTTTCTTGTCTCCCTTGTGTGTTCTTTATAGACAGGTTGCGTTTATCATCTCTCAGAAACGTGATTCTGGCTCTATGTCACATTCAAAACGCACCTTTTTTTGGCGTTTCAATATACCCCTATCTAAAGACGTTTTGAACACAAGCATGCATTTATGACCGTGAAAATTTGCCTGAAACAAGTCTGAAAACGCTGATTCTATGCAAAAAAAGGTATGATAAACACACCCTTCTTTAAAGCATATGGTTCGTTTCACTTTGTGTTGGTTTGTTTTGTATCATTTTGTTTTGTTTTGTTTTAAGTCTCTGCCATTAGTAGGCCTACAGTACATTAAAAATGGGGTTAGTTTGAGAGACTGAATCAAGAAAAAATGCTAAAAATTGGCTTTAGAGTCATCAATCACAATTAAACTATGAATTTATCATGATTCATTGAAACATGAAAATGTGTTTATTTGAAAAATTATTTTGTAAGGCTCTCTCACTGGTAGGACTGGATACAAGGTGATGGTTTGAAAAACTTAGACAAAACCTGTTTGCAAAAGGTTTGTACATGTAATAATAACTTAAAAAGAAGAATATGCTCATAATTGGCTCTAGAGTTCATAGCAATCACAATCAAACTCTTCTTGAGTTCTTTATGCAACTTTTTTTAAATAGCAGTCTTACCTCATGGTTTTGTCTGCACTGTTCTTCCACACCTAAAAGGAGAGAGTCCGCAATGACGCTGCCATCCAGGGTGACATAGTAGACGATCAGTCGCATTTGTGGAACCATGTAAGATCTGATTATTATGAGCAGGTTTGTACCAGATGCACCTATGCGATGCTGAACTCCCTGCCAAACAATCTTGCCACCTGTAATGCACTACAAACAAACATTTCGGTTTAAGTCGAGTTCCTGGGAAGCGATTGGAAAGGTTGATCGTGTAGCACAAAAGTACTGTGAGGTTTGGGAATAAATAAAATGATAAGAAATTGGCTCATACTGCAGTATTGCTACAAGTCACATGCAATATATACTATAACGTGTATATGGGACTACACAAATTTGTGGCATGAATGCTGTGGTGTACAATTTTGAGCTCTTATGTGTCATATTTCAAATATGAGGGCATTTGATAAGCCATCCTTTTCAGGGGGCAATTTATTTCGATAATACACTTACACACTAACATATCATGAAAAAGCTCACAAATTATATATTTATATAAATATCATAATATATTGAAAATGTGAAGAGGAACAATGTCCAACAAGATGCAGAGTGAAAATAGTAGAAAATATATCAATTGACAATGCTAGAGGGAATACACTAGAGGCATGGGTTAAACTTCACAAGTACTTGCGAGTTATTCTCATCAGGTGAAGTGAGGAATTCATGGTTTTACATGGCTATATACATTTACATGTATGTACTTCTTTCACCTGATGAGAATAATTCGAAAGCACTTGTGAAGTTTAACCCATGCCTCTTGGGTATTCCATCTAGCATTGTGAATTTATATAGTTTCTATTATATACCGGTACACATATATATATATATATATATATACAGTACCTGCAATACATAAATTGATCTAATTAAGCAGAGGGCCAAAGTCAAATATCATGCTTAGTTTTTTAGTTGCCTGCCACTACCACAAATGTATACTAAACACAGCGGTCCTTTTGACTACAAAAAAAAAGATTTTGTAAATCATATTTTAAAGAAACCTTGAACCACCATGAGTTTCGCATTCATAATAGCAGTTATTGTTCATGCTCATTGTATTGTGCTGAGTGCTTCACACACGCTATTGATCGCACCATCAGTTTATCAGATTATCTCAAAATAAACTTGGCACAGGGGGGATTTGTGGCTTGGTACAATGGGGATTAGCCCTGTCGCACTGGGCTGTATTCATTATGGCAGGATAAGAGTTAATACGCATATGGGCAAAAATGTTGTTTTTGTGGAAATCAAATCCAATAAGTTTGGGTTGTTATAACCTTTTACTGATGAGATGAGCCTCTCTTTGCACAGAATATTGTCCTTGTCCATGGGCAAATATTTGGAAAGTTACGAAAAAAATGCACCCAACCAATTTTGATATAGAAGAAAAATATTAGTTTTAGACCAAATGCAATGTTTAAAAAAAATCACAAAGAACCATATCGAACTGAAAAAATGAAATGGATAAATCATATATCAAACTGAAGCTTATGAGCCATAGAATACAGTAATCACTACTATTTGCTCACACAGCGTCATGCAGAGGAGAAATACTTGTTTGAAAGCTTGAATTCAAGAGCATCAAAACCCTGAAATAATCTAATGAAAAACAGAAGACTTGAAGACATCATCGTATGTAGAGGCTATAACCACTGGTTGCTTCTTCATGTGTGTTTACGTGCTGTCAACAGTATGTACAGTTCATGTATATCACTTTGTTTTTTAGTTATTGAGTCTTACATTAAAATATTTCAACAGATTACAAATAAATGTTGAACAGCTCTATTCTTTCATTGAATCCTTATTATAAGTAAATTAGCTAAATCAATGTGAAATATATTACTGGTGATTTGTTGGTGGTTTAATAGATGTGGTGCAGGGTCCGTATGGCTATCATGCTGTAGTGTGTAGACACCATGTGCGACATGCAACAAGGCTGGTGACTTTGACATGTGATATTACTTTGCATGTTTTTTGCATGTTGTTAACCAGAACGTCAATGACGTAGCGCTCATCCGCATCTCGCAACAACAAATATCGTAAATTTTATGTGGTACACTTTTGAACTGGTCATTTAATTTTTAACCTCTCTTTTCTCCTCTTTTTAATCCACAAATCAAGTGTTTTCTGTGAGGGATCCAATTTGCAAATAATCATCCTAATATTTTGCACAAAACTGAAATGAAGGAGAAAAAGCTTTTTTTGTTATTTTTGGAATAAATTTGCATAAATTACCATAATTAATCAATGGACCAAAATCTCAGAATTCTGTGTACAAGTTTAGTGTTCCAAAGTTAGCTCTACGATATAAAGCAAAACAAAATCAAAATCGGTCGAAATATGAAGAAGAAACAGCATTTTTAGTGATTTTTAAATTATTTTTTGAATAAATTTGCATAAATTATCATAATTAATCAATGGAGCAAAATCTCAAAATTCTGTGTAGAAGTTTATTGTTCCAAATTTAGCTCTACCAGATAAGGCAAACCAAATCAAAATCGGTCAAGAAATGAGGGAGAAGAAGCAATTGTTGTTATTTTTGGAATGAATTTGCATAAATTACCATAATTAATCAATGGAGCAAAAATTTCAAAATTAGCACTACGATATAAAGCAAACCAAATCAAAATCTGTTAAAATTTGAAGGAGAAGAAGCATTTTTTGTGATTTTTAAATTATTTTTTGAATAAATTTGCATAAATTACCATAATTAATCAATGGAGCAAAACCTCAAAATTCTGTTTAGAAGTTTAGTGTTCCAAATTTAGCTCTACCAGATAAGGCAAACCAAATCAAAATCGGTCAAGAAATGAAGGAGAAAAAGCAATTTTTGTGATTCCGAATAAATTTGCATAAATTAGCATAGATAATGAATATCAGGATTCTGTGTAGAAGTTTTAAATTCCCCTCCTAGCCCTATCATATGAAACAATCAGAATTAAAATCGGTTGAAAAATAACGAAGAAGAAGCATTTTGAAAACTGTGGACGGACGGAAGGACGGAAGGACGACGGACGCCACGGCATGGCATAAGCTCATCGGGCCCTTCAGGCCGGATGAGCTAAAAACCGCAATAAATGAGTGATTCGCGAAACTTGCAAAAATAACCCGCTCCCCCGCCAAAAAACACTGGTTATACAGAATGCAGAACCATGCACGTACCCTTTATCCAAGTTTGTTCAATACATGAACCATTACCTTGGAAGACACTATCTGGGTTTTCATCACAAATTGCGCTGTATGAGGCGGGCTTTGAAATAAAGTTGAGTATGGTATCAGTAAAGTGTAGTTGATACATATGCTTGGTAAATGGTGGCAGATTTTGTTTTTTCTTCTTAAAGAAGGCCATACAAAAAGGAGCTGCGTGCAATAAAGATCCTATACATGAATGAACCCACTTACATGTATCTGTGCATGTGTTGTACGACACAAAAATGTGAAGAGTTATGAGTTAAAAACAACAACACGGTTTTGACCTAAACTGCAGCAGTAATTTAAAGGGGCTGTAGCATGGGAAATACCGGTTGACACCTTCAACGTCTTATTTTGGACAACTGCACGTAAACGAATGGACTTGATTAACTGGGTCAGTGCGCTAGTGTTCGCGAAACAGACCAAAGCTCTCCTCACACACTTCGGACTTGCGTTGTTGCATGCACGTGAATACGTAGGCCTACTGCTCTCGCGTTGTCCATGTAGTCCTACCTGTTTGGCCCCCGAGTCAGACCACGGTAAAAACACGTAGTCTCATCATGCTACAGCCCCTTTAAAAGCAGTTTATTAAACATACATGTAGAATGTATTAAGTGTACTTAAATAAACTTACAATATAGTGGAGATCTATGTCTTCATTTCCTGTTCTTCCAGTCCTCTCAATCCAGAAATTAGTGCTCACATCAACCTACATCATGAACAAAAGACAGTTGAAAATTAGCTGATCCTTCATTTGCTCCTAAGTCTTATTTTGCCACATGTGTAGGGCTGAGGGTAGGGCTGCAATTGGGTTTTAGGTTAGGGTAGGTTAAAGTTAGGGTAAGAGTTACAAGTTATACTGGTAGTGTTAAGTCCTTTACCTGCCAAATTGTTTATGAATTTTAGTACCCTAAACTATGTTGCTATACTCTTGTTACGGTTTCTGAAATTTATTTTTATCATTGTGTATAAAATTTGTACAATAAATTTCATATTTCATCAAAGATAGATGTACAAATATGCATGTATACAGTCAGGGCTGGATTCGCTATGGGTTGTCTGTTCAGCATAGGGTTATGAATGCAATACATTTTTCGGTAAGGTTCAGGGTTAGCGACGGGGCTTGGTTCAGGGCCGGTATTCAATTCAATACTTATGTCAGGATGTGAGTATTTTACTCAGTTTTCGGCTTTATAGATAAAATACTTTGACAACTTTGGTATTCAGTTCAAGATTTTGGCTAAGTATTTTACCCTAAATTTAAGACAGCTCCCTAACAGACTTAAGCTAATAATTTTTGGAGGCCTTGACTGGCAGCGCAGGCATAAGGTTTTCAAAGCAGTCATCATAAGCTGTGTACAAATATATTTGTGCAGTATAATGCGACGCATCAATTATATGGCGCATCATTTTGGATTTTGGATCACTAAAGTATTTTACCCTAAATTTGGCTTACTAAGGTAGCTCAGATGTGATCTGAATATGAGTTAAGACATGGCCAAGTAAAATGCAAGTAAAATACTGTCTTAATCCACGTACTAAATTGAATAGGGCGCCAGGATTTAATTTTTAGCTCTTATAACTTGCTGATCACGGCTATCTCTTGTAATGAGAATTTGGTATTGGTTGGTCTGCACCTACCTTTCTGCTATTGGTTCTCCCATGAAACAGACTTAAGTAATAAGAAGATCCTTTGGAAGCTCATTTACGATAACCACAGTTATATTCAAAGCTTTGAAGCACAGAGTGGGTGAGACCCGATAAACTAGATGGAACTTCGACTGTGTGCAGTCGAAAATGATGCCTCTGCCATAGAGCAATTTTACAAACCAAAACAGAAACAATTTTTAAAATTCAAGTTTGATTGTAATCCATCTGTCGGTTTTAAAGATAATGCATGCACAAGCTATTTATAGGCATCCTTAAGGAGCCCCATGACCTTTGACCTGATGACTCAAAAACCTAATCAGTTGATTGGCTCTGCAAGATACATATACATGTCTTGAGTTTGATAGTAATCTGTCTATTGGTTCTCATGATAATGCGATCACAAGCTATTTGTGGATACATAGTGAGCCCTGTGACCTTTGAACTTCGACCTTGTGACCCCAAAATCTAATCAATTCATCGGCTCTGCAAGATACATACATGACCCGAGTTTGGTAGGAATCCATCAAACGGTTCTTGAGATAACGCGATCACAAGCTATTTTTGCATACATATTGAGCCCTGAGTCCTTTGACCTTCGACCTCGTGACCCCAAAATCTAATCAGTTCATTGGCTGTGTAAGATACATACATGACTTTAATAAGTTTGGCAGGAATCCATCAATCGGTTCTTGAGATAACGCGATCACAAGCTATTTTTGCATACATAATGAGCCCTGTGACCTTTGATCTCGTGACCCCAAAATCTAATCAGTTCATTGGCTCTGTAAGATACATACATGACCCAAGTTTGGCGGAAATCAATCAATCGGTTCTTGAGATAACGTGATCACGAGAACGGGACGTACAGACGTACGTACGGACGGACAACCCAAAAACATAATGCCTCCGGCTACTTTGTAGCAGAGGCATAAAAATATATATTCTGACTTACTTTCAGGTTACGACCATCTGAGGTCTGAGATCCGATGACCAAGGAATCATTCCTGTTGGCCGATTCTGCTGGAGTTACTTCAAAGGAGATATGAGCTTTGTTGTTCTCATCCTGAGTTGATGCCTGAAATATGACAAATGTATAAAATATGATATTACTTCCGTGACCAAATCACTTTGTTTCTACAAGTAAGCCACAAAAATGTGCTAAAAATGTGCATAATGAAAATGGAGCATTACAAAAGAAAGAGCATAACAATTTCAACTCTTTGCCTATGTGACCTGTCCTTGTACAGTGTAAAGCCTATAGGAATGAAAGAATTAAGCGTTTAACAAGTTAGGAGGGAGGCCGATGAAAAGCCATGACAATATCGAGCTGACGTTTTGTTTTGTTGATGTTGATTTTGAGGAACAATGTCAAGCATCATTAAAAAAAATGGACATGTAAATTACTGACTGAAATTATATGTACCTCATTGATGGAGATGTGACAGTCATTGGACTAATAAACAAGAGGTCCATGGACCTAGATTTGTTACTGTATGGTCATCAAATTTCTGAAGTATCATGCTTAGGTTGAAAAAGCTTACACAAGGGCAGTGCATTTTGCAACTTTTCACTTTTTGCCTTGCCCTTATTTTGATCTACTGCACATTCTTGGACTTAAAAATCATAAATGGGGTATCATCTATTGGCTTTCATCGAAAGGGTGCGGTGCGGCGCGGCGCGGTGTGGTGTGCTCAACGCACCCATTCGATAAAAGAGGGGGGGCTTTTCTCGAAAGGGTGCGTTGAGAGCGGAGTACCATTTTAACACACCCTTTCGATAAAAGCGGGGGGGCTTTTCTCGAAAGGGTGCGTCGACTAGTCTTTCGCATCAGTCGTTTAAAATGAGGATCTGGGACAGAAGGTAATAGTTGCCAATTTAAGTATATCGAAAATGTATTAAATAAAATGAAATGGTCTTGATTACAGAGTGCATGGTCTCTTTCGTTATTACTATGTTGATGGGGGAGACAGAGAGAAGGAAAAAAGGGAAAGGGAAAGGGAAGATAAAGGGAAAGAAAGAAGAATAAGAAGAAAAGAGGGAAACGGGGGGGGAGGGGGGGGCGAAGGGCTCTTGCCTCCTCCTCATCCCCCCCCCCCCCTCCCCGCCAAAAAATAAATAAGAGAGAGAGAGAAGGGAAAGGGAAAGGGAAAGAGAATAGAAAAGGAAAGAAAGAAGAGGAAGAAGAAAAGAGGGAAACGGGGGAAGGGCGAAAGGCTCTTACCTACCCCCCCCCCCTCCCGCCAACAAAATAATTAAGAGAGAGAAGGGAGAGGGAAAGAAAATCTAAAAGGAAAGAAAGAAGAGGAAAAAGAATAAGAAAAAAAGAGGGAAACGGGGGTGAAGGGCTCTTGCCCTCCCCCCCCCCCCCCCCGCCAAAAAATAAATAAGAGAGAGAGAGAGAGAGATTTGAAAGCGAAAGGGAAAGAGAATATAAAAGGAAAGAAAGAAGAGGAAGAAGAATAAGAAGAAAAGAGGGAAACGGGGGCGAAGGGCTCTTGCCTCTCCCCCCCCCCCCCCCCGCCAAAAAATAAATAAGAGAGAGAGAGAGAGAGAGAGATTGGAAAGCGAAAGGGAAAGAGAAGATAAAAGGAAAGAAAGAAGAGGAAAATGGGAAGAAGAAAATATGGAAACGGGGGCGAAGGGCTCTTGCCCTCCCCCTCCCCCCCCCCCCCCCGCCAAAAATAAATAAGAGAGAAAAAGAGAGAGAAGGGAGAGGGAAAGAAAATATAAAAGGAAAGAAAGAAGAGGAAGAAGAAGAAAAGAGGGAAACGGGGGAAGGGCGGAGGACTCTTGCCTCCCCCCCCCCCCCCCCCGCCAAAAAATAAATCAGAGAGAGAGAGAGAAGGGAAAGGGAATATAAAAGGAAAGAAAAAAAGAGGAATAAGAAGGAAAGAGGGAAACGTGGGAAGGGCGAAGGGCTCTTGCCTCTTCCCTCCCCACCCCCTCCCGCCAAAAAAATTAATAAGAGAGAGAGAGAGAGAGAAGGGAGAGGGAAAGAAAATCTAAACGGAAAGAAAGAAGAGGAAAAAGAATAAGAAAAGAGGGAAACGGGGGCGAAGGGCTCTTGCCTCCTCCCTCCCCCCCGCCAAAAATAAATAAGAGAGAGAGAGAGAGAAGGAAAGGGAAAGAGAAGATAAAAGGAAAGAAAGAAGAGGAAGAAGAATTTGTGTCCTGCTAGTGTCACAAATAGATATAAAAATATGCTCATCTGACCGTTATTTATTGCCCAAAACCCCTGAGCTTCCGGGGGCTCCACTCCCTTGACCCCACGCCAATTCGTGACCCCTGTGTCACAAATAAGGTATAAAATAATAAAAATTTAATGTACAAAACTCCTGAGCTTCTGGGGGCTCCGCCCCCTGGACCCAACACCAAATTGTGTCCTGCCACCGTCACAGATAAGGTATAAAAGTATGCTCATCCGACATTAATTTTGATGTTTAATACCCCTGAGCTTTTGAGGGCTCCGCCCTGTGAAAAAAACGTGTAAAAAAACACGTTAATTTTACCGTTTTTGGGAGATAGGCCCCCCCCCCCCTCCCTGGCGTTCAAGGGGGGGGGGGGTACGATTTTTCAAATTTTCGAGGGCCCCAAAAAAAGATTAGTGCTCTCTATTAATTTCGCGACTACTCCGGAACCGCGGCAGATATAAAGTTTTTCTTTCATGACTTTTTTCTTTCGAGTCTTACGCATCTTTTGAAACATTTTTTTGTTGAAAATTGGACGTATAGTTGCGGAGTCACGTGGCCTTTTGTTTTTGCATGTCAGCCCTAAAATCGCTAATTTTTGTGATTTATGTACCAAACATATGGAAATACCATTTATTCTTTAAAAAAATTGAAATTACCATAGTTTTTTATACACTTCACTTGACATGCATGCACATTTTCGCGGCGATCGGCTGTGAAACGGCCGAGATCTTAGGGGGGACCCCCCCCCCCCCCCACCCTCAAGTCTACTCCAATCACATTGAAAAAAAGTATGACTTAAATCATTTCTCTCATTATTATATTGCTATAGTATTCATGTTTTTAATATTATTTATTATCCTTCCATTAAACAAGTTCATAGAGAAAATACTTATCTCTCTGCAACATTAAAAAAGAATCTTCATTAATATGTCTTAATTTGTATTGATAGCCTTGTGGTCGCCAACAGTGGCGTAGGTAGGGGCGTCTCCAAAGGGGGGTGTGGGGGTGCGACACCCCCCCCCCCCCCCCCCCCCCCAACCTGTCAGGATATTGTCGGTAAAATTGCGCTGCCGTCGGGAAAAAAAGAGAAAAGGGGGAGGGGAAAAAAGAGAGGGAAAGGAAAAAGAAAAAGAAAGAAAGAGAAAAACGAAAAAGAGGGAGAATAGGAAAGAAAGGAAAAGAAAGAAAAAAAAGGAGGCAAGAGCCCTTTGCCCCCGTTTCCCTCTTTTCTTCTTCTTCCTCTTCTTTCTTTCCTTTTATCTTCTCTTTTCCTTTCCTTCTCTCTCTCTCTCTCATTTATTTTTTGGCGGGGGGAGGGCAAGAGCCCTTCGCCCCCGTTTCCCTCTTTTCTTCTTCTTCCTCTTCTTTCTTTCCTTTTATCTTCTCTTTTCCTTTCCCTTCTCTCTCTCTCTCTCTCTCTTATTTATTTTTTTGGCGGGAGGGGGGAGGCAAGAGCCCTTCGCCCCCGTTTCCTTCTACTTCCTCTTCTTTCTTTCCTTTTATCTTCTCTTTCCCTTTCCCTTCTCTCTCTTATTTATTTTTTGGCGGGGGGGGGGGAGGGAGGAGGCAAGAGCCCTTCGCCCTTCCCACGTTTCCCTCTTTCCTTCTTATTCCTCATCTTTCTTTCCTTTTATATTTTCTTTCCCTTTCCCTTTTCTCTCTCTCTCTCTTATTTATTTTTGGCGGGGGTGGGGGGGGGGGGAGGAGGCAAGAGCCCTTCGCTCTTCCCCCGTTTCCCTCTTTCCTTCTTATTCCTCTTCTTTCTTTCCTTTTATATTTTTTTCTCCCTTTCCCTTTCCCTTCTCTCTCTCTCTTATTTATTTTTTGGCGGGGGGGGGGGGGGGTGAGGAGGAGGCAAGAGCTCTTCGCCCCCCCCCCCCCCCCCCCCGTTTCCCTCTTTTCTTCTTATTCTTCTTTCTTTCCTTTTATCTTCCCTTTCCCTTTCCCTTTCCCTTTTTTCCTTCTCTCTGTCTCCCCCATCAACATAGTAATAACGAAAGAGACCACTCTGTAATCAAGACGGCGTAAATATTCATAATTGAATGACACACGCCCTTAAAACTAAAACAACAACAACAACAACCATTCCATTTTATTTAATACATTTTCGATATACTCAAATTGGCAACTATTACCTTCTGTCCCAGATCCTCATTTTAAACGACTGATGCGAAAGACTAGTCGACGCACCCTTTCGAGAAAAGCCCCCCCGCTTTTATCGAAAGGGTGTGTTAAAACGGTACTCTGCTCTCAACGCACCCTTTCGAGAAAAGCCCCCCCTCTTTTATCGAATGGGTGCGTTGAGCACACCACACCGCGCCGCACCGCACCGCACCCTTTCGATGAAAGCCTCATCTATTGCATGCAAGAACCTTTCACAAACGAAATTGTGAGGGGCTCGGATTCCTGAAAGTTCACGCCGCATAACAATTGAGTCACAACTGGTACAATGCTGAATTTGAAATTCACAAAGTGTTGTCCCAGGAAAATGCCTTTTTTTATACAAATTATCATTTCACATTTTGTGGTATATAGCTCAATAACTTTTTATTCAGTCTTAAAAAATAAAAAGATGCATGTTTAGAAAGAGCAAACATTTCTGCAAACACTATGTCCATTTAAGTTGTATCGTTCGTTAATTAGGTGGGCTGTATCTAATACAGACCACCTTATAATATTGTTAAAATTGCCTTTATTATTATTTATTATTTATTATTTATTTTTCTTATTTCGACCCACTTTTTTTGTGAGCAAGATAACTTTAAAATGGCTCAATCAAATGTCTTAAAATTTAGCACACATATGTATAGGCATTGAAACAAAACACAGACATTTTTTCAACCTTGACCTTGACTGATGACGTCATCTAGGCGCCATTTTGTAAAATTTTCTGAAAATCAACTCATGACCATATCTTCATAACCAAAATCCATTTCTCATTCATATTTATCATGATCAAGGTCAATATCCGTCCGGTCAATTTCAGGTCGAAAAACGCGCGCATGCTTGTACGTCCGCTCGTCAATGCGCGCGCAAAATTTCAAAATGCTCAAAATCGTCTCAAATTTATTTTGCATACCTTTCAGGTCATTTTAAACATTTTATAAAAAATCGCGCGCACACATATGCGCGCGCGTTTTCGCGCGTAACACCATTACACAACATAGAATCGCCTTTTTTTTTTCTTTCAAGTTGATACTCTAAGACAATCCCAAATACTGAGATAATTACATAAATAGAAAGCTTTTAACCCCCATAATAACACCAAATGGTGTCCACCCGACAAAACAAGTTTAGAATAATGAAATTATTCGAGTAAACTCTACCAAAATATCTAAGTCTGAAACCCGGAAGTGCACGTAGAGTCGGGCCTCTATCCGTGACGTCACGAACGGGAGTCATGGGCTCAGTGAGAGTGAATGGCAGTGATATCCCTACGTAAATGCTATCCTGTCAGAGCTTAGATTTGTTGTTGTTAAGGAGTATATTTGATGGATTTTCTGTTTTCATTTGAATGAAGAATAACGAAGCAACATCGCTGATTTCTTTTTATATCCCCATATTCACCTATTTGGTAGAGATTTAAAACGAGTTTACTGCTTAGGAATTAAAGTTAAATCGTGCACGTATGAATAGGCGAATGCATTATATTGTCATCAGATAAGGTACAGGAGCAGTTTTGTAAAACGAATAGGTCTAGAACTATGATAGTAATTATCATAGATGTGTGTGACTGCCTCAAAAAAGGATACAGTACCAGTTAAACATTTTATGTGGTAAAATATCAAACTTGAACGAGATCATGCAAGCGCGCTTCCTCTATAATATTTTGGCGAGTGATGCGGCTCTTGCATGAACGTTCGTGAAGCGAGCAGAATCGAGAGATAAGACCAAGCCGCTGCTCTAGGCGCTGCTTGCTTGTGATGGAACGTACGTGCGCTAGTTATATGTTTATCGGCAATTGCAAGAGAATGAAAGCGACGTTGCCAGCTAAGAAAAACAACTAACAAAGACTTGCTCCTGACTACCGGTGTCAGAATTGGTAGATGAAGGATCTTCAGGGCCAAGGAAGGCGAAAGACATGGGAAAAAGGAAGAAGAATTCACCATCGGGAGATCGCTGTAGTGTATGGTAATGAACTGTGCATGGGTAGACGGCTACTGTTCACTCCGTGCCTGGGCCGATTTCAACACCAAAACAAAAATTACATGGTGAAAATATCGACTAATAGCACATCGTTGGCATGTATATGTCATAATTTTTAAAAGGGGAATTGATATTAATACTATGAAGTACTAGGGGAAGGTAAAGAATTGTACATAGAATTATGATTTATTAGACTTTTCAGCCTTTGAAACAAAAATATGCAGAAAATCGTATCACTCTGCACATGTTTGCTATGGAGCATCCGGGTACGTGAATATACTCTCTCCCGGACGTGAGGTCATAAATAGTAGACCAGCGCCGTGACTGATTTTCTATGCAAAGAGAGGCGGATATTTTCAACATTTCAATTGAGGATTTCGAGTAGACAGAATTTTTTTGTGATATACTAAGTAATTGAAAAACTTAAAAATAACATATACTTGCCGTAGGTAACAAATTAAGGGACATTTATTTGCTTAGAGTATCAACTTTCATGATATTTCTCATATTTTTTCGAGGAATTTGATACCATGTTTATCTCTTTATGTCCATTAACAACAAGATGAGCGTCAATTCAAGAAAAATGCCCGTGCGCGCGAGCTCTTTTAATACATAGCATATATGGGCAAAAACATGCCTATACAAAATCCATTATAGCTCTTTGGAATGAACCGTGACCTTCAATTTTTTTCATATTTAGATAGAGTATGAGTCGAAGATATGATTCCATGTCTCATTTGGCCATTAAGTGTATCGTGACATCATCATATTGGCCTTGGATCTCAAAATACGAATTTGCATATTATGAAGTCAGCATATTTATGTAAAATTGATTGTATCTCTGTAAATATTTATCGATTTTCTTCCAAATTTCGATATGATGTAGCTTAGACAATTCTCTACAAGCTCAGTAATCACCATTTTTCATTTTGATGACGTCATCATAGTGAAAATTACGATTAAAGGGCACATATTAGAAATTTCTTAAGTAGCGTGTTATGCCTATTGAAGGTGAATTTCGTTCACATCTTTAATCTACATGACATTGTTTTTTTAGCAGTATCTCGCTTATTTTTGCTCTATTTTGTCTCAAAGTTCAGTTTGACCAGCCCACCTATACTTGTTCCAAACAAGTATTATATGTCTAGTTCGTTTTGTGTCTCATTAGAAAAAGCTTGCCCAGGGGTGCGAGATAGGACTCTTAATTGTTGCATGCCATTTGATGCCGGGAATTTTTTTCTTTTTTAAAGATTCAAAATCTGTATCTTAAAAACACATTGAAGGTGTGAAGTCATCTTACCCATGTAAAATGAACATTGCTTTCAGGCACATTGCATCAAATTTATGAGAAACATGTAGCAAAAGAATCTTGTTGCCAATTTCAAGAAAAACATTTGATCAATTTAGCCCTTTAACAAAGGGATTTCTTTGTCTTCTTAGGCGCCACAGATTTATTCAACTGGCATTCGGAATGCCCATAGAATGCCCCATTTGGAATCCATTGTACTGTTAATCCGCATTCCAGAATGTTGCTAGAATGCGGTACTTAACGACTTGTTACATCCGGAATAGTGTCAGAATGGTCGCATTCTGGGTGCATTCTGGAATGCTTCATGAATGGGCCATCCAAACAAAGGCGAGATCGGCAGCGACTACCTTCTTGATATTGCGTGCCGGAATATTTAAATGGTTTCGCTTCTGTCTCTCCCGCGATCGTTCGCTCTTTGCATTTCTCGAGCGCAGGTGATAATGGACTTACTTTTGTTTCTTTATTTCTTTCCTACGGCTTAATTTTTGTCATAAACTCTGGTAACATCAGCGATATTTAATTGTTTTCGCTTCTCTCTTTCTCTCACTTTTTATTTCTCTCTCTCTCTCACTGTTTATTTCTCAAGCGTCGGTGATATTGTAATTGATTTTCTTTCTTTTCTTCGGCTTATTTAAGATGGTGAAAAGAGTAGAAGAAAGATTGAGAAAGAATGAAGACAGATTATTATGACATTCCCGCCACAAGTATGTCCTGAGTCGGCGATCTCAGAACAAAGGCGCGTAGCAGTGTCAAATATACGCGGTGTTTTGAAACGTTGGTGTTGATTGACATATTGCCTCATTAAATATGGTAAAAAGAGTAGAAGAAAGATTGAGAAAGAATGAAGAAAATATTTTGCATGAAAATGCGGGTGAATCTGAATGATCAAAATGAGAGGAAGGAAGAGGATGCAAGAGATGGTGGGTGTAGAAAGATCACATTTAGATAAAAAGCGAGAGTGGATATTTGTGGTTACCATCTCATTTATAAACTTTTTTGAGGGGGCAGGGATGGGGGTCCGTCTTTTTTTTTGGCAAGGGAGGAAGCGGCCTGGCCCCGTTGCTCCCCCCCTCCATGAGTCTGTGCCTGAAAGAAAGCACAAATGAAGTATGTTGTTTCGAATAATCTTATTCCCAAACCGAGACGGACATAATTTTGTTTGTGGTCTGTGCCTATATGTTGCGTATCATTTGTTTGTTTAGCGTATACTATTCTACCCCCCCCCCCCCCTTTTTTTTTTTTTTTTTACATCACCTATACCTCATCTACCCTCTCTAATTTTTTAATTCCATCTCTTATAAATAATGATTTTTTTGGGGGGGGGTGTTTTTTTCTTCAATAATAAATAAAATATGACTTATACCATATTTCTTTACGGAATATCATAAAAATTGTAGAGGGTGTGCTTATTTATTCCAAAACAAAAAAAGAGGTCATATATAGATCAGTAGAGAGCTGGGGAGAGATGATAACTGAGTGAGAGGGGAATTGCAGAGAACGAGGGAAAGAAAGAGGATGCAAGAGATGGTGAATGTTGAAATATGAGGTGGTGAAATGCATTCCAAATGCCAGTTAAATAAAGCCGTGGCGCCTTACCTCAATTTGAATGTTCAATATAGTTGAATGGACGTTAAGAACCCTACTGAAACCTCCTTGATCGTCAGTGGAGGATGTCTGGTCGGACTGGTCCCCCTGATTTTCACTTGTATCAGACATCTGTAGCGGTTCCACTCGATCATCTGCAAATCTGGCTTCTGCTTTGAAACTTACAGGAACTTCGGAGGCCACATCTCCATTTGCAAATGTTAAATCCAGCTGCGAAGAAAGGAGAAGTAGTTAATGGTATAAAAGGTCCCTGGTTCAATTCCCGACAGGCCCCCAATCTTTCAGGTTGGGCGCTTCAAAATCTATATTTAATCCTCTACTTCCCTTTCTAACAATTAAACCATGATGCCTCTAACAGAACGAACAAAAAAAAACAGATGATTGATTTCCTCAAAATCAATATTTGCTCAATTTAGGATCTCCAAATCACAGAAAGCATGAATATTCATAGAAAGTATATAATAACAAGATGATACATGTATGACAAAGTTGAAAGTCAGCACATTGACATGTTACCCTTGATTTTGAATGACTCTACAATGATTTGTAAATTTTGTGATTCTGTTTTGATTCGAATAAAAAATACCAGAAAAAAACACATCTTCATTTGAGGCTAATTGCGAAACAGCATTTAAACTAGATGGAACTTCGACTGCGCGCAGTCGAAAATGATGCCTCCTTCATTGAGCAATTTTACAAACCAAAACAGAAGAAATTTTTCAAATTCAAGTCCAATTGTAATCCATTAACAGGTTCTCAGAATATCGTGATTACAAGCTATTTTTGCATACATAATGAGCCCATGACCTTTGACCTTATGAACCAAGAATCTACTCAGTTCATTGGCTCTGCAAGATACATAAATGATCTAAGTTTGGCAGGAATTCATCAATCTGTTCTAATGATAATGCGCTCACAACCTATTTTTGCATACATAATGAGCCGCATGACCTTTGACCTTGACTTCATGACCCCAAAATCTAATCAGTTCATTGGCTCTGCAAGATACATACATGACCAAAGTTTGGCAGGAATCCATCAATCGGTTCTTCAGATAACGCGATCACGAGCTGTTTTTGCATACATAATGAGCCCTGTGACCTTTGACCTTTGACCTCGTGACCCCAAAATCTAATCAGTTCATTGGCTCTGCAAGATACATACATGACCAAAGTTTGGCAGGAATCCATCAATCGGTTCTTCAGATAACGCGATCACGAGCTGTTTTTGCATACATAATGAGCCCTGTGACCTTTGACCTCGTGACCCCCAAAATCTAATCAGTTCATTGGCTCTGCAAGATACATACATGACCAAAGATTGGCAGGAATCCATCAATCGGTTCTTCAGATAACGCGATCACGAGCTGTTTTTGCATACATAATGAGCCCTGTGACCTTTGACCTTTGACTTCGTGACCCCAAAATCTAATGAGTTCATCGGCTCTGCAAGATACATACATGACTAAAGTTTGGCAGGAATCCATCAATCGGTTCTTCAGATAACGCGATCACGAGCTGTTTTTGCATACATAATGAGCCCTGTGACCTTTGACCTTTGACCTCGTGACCCCAAAATCTAATCAGTTCATCGGCTCTGCAAGATACATACATGACTAAAGTTTGGCAGGAATCCATCAATCGGTTCTTCAGATAACGCGATCACGAGAACGGGACGTACGGACGTACGTACAGACGTACGTACGGACGGACGGACGGACGGACAACCCGAAAACATAATGCCTCCGGCTACTTCGTAACGGAGGCATAAAAAGGCTTCATGACTTCATATGGACAAATAAATTTAAGTAGTTGTCAATATTTATTTAAAAAAATAAAAAAATATGGAATACAGGAAGAATATACTGGGTGATTGATGAAATATACAACTTTTCCAAGGCACAAAATACCTTAATTATTGGAGGAACTCAGGATGCATTACAGAACTTTTTACCAATAACCTACATGTATTTCCGTAATTGATAATCAATACTTTTATCGCCTGAAAAAAAAAAAAAAAAATCTCTACTCTACAAGCCTGTGGCAAAACTATCCCCTGAGAAAAACTGTAAGTGGCACATGAATAATATCTACTGCAAGTGGAACATACATGTTAAGGCATGGGGGTCGCTTCAACTAACATAAGTACAAGAGCATCAACATCTTGACCATGTCACCCTTGTCCGCTAAGTGTTTCACAAAATTGCCTTTGTCAAGACAACGGACAACTTCCGCCACAATTCCTTGTCACAACTCCAAACCTGTCATATCTATTTAGAACGCCATCTCATGTCAACCTTAAGTTAATCTATGGGAAGCAAATAAATGAAAACTGAAATATATTTAAAGACTTCTTTCTTTACCTTCAAGCTTTCATTTCATTGAACAGTTCTTATTGGTGTTTACAAAAGCACTACACAAGCATACTTATACCTTGTTAATGCTTCCACAAGCATAACAAAGGATATCTGTATTCAGCCCATGAATTGTTCTACCATATAGCAAAGTCACCAAAGATGGAACAGCCTGTAATTTCAGACCCATAAGAATGACGACAATTTTTGTGTAGGTATTTCTCTAGAAATTTTCCATTTTCAAGCATAACCTTGATACAAATTCAATCGCATAAAATTAATTATTTGATAAATAAATGTTAAAACTGTGAGCACTAAACTATCTGTTTTCATTATTTTCATAAATAGAAATAGTAATAATGGTCTTCCATCTTTACATTTTTGAACAGTTTGAGCAAAATTAAACCTCATAGCCTCATTTGGTAATTCAGGATAAAACTGATGGCTCATAATAAATTATATTTTTTAGCTGATAGTATCGAAATCATGAATTTGTCGCTCATCATGGTTTTGTGAAATGGGTTGTCCGCTTCCTGACATCTCTCAAGTCGCGTTCAAAGATTGTTATGGAGTTGGTTTTGTGAAACGACCTCCTGTATTCTATTAGTCTTTGGCAAGACATTAAAGGTAATACAAAGTTTTGGGAAATTTTGAAAAATGGGTGGATGGTGATTCTTTACAATTTTGATATATTTGGATGCCCTTCTGGATGTATTATAAGCACTAGAAATTTAGCCCCTAAAACACTTCTGCTTTCTAGAAAAATTGAATATATAATTTACTGGTGCTCCCAGTAAATTTTGATAGATCAAAAATAGCGCCTACGGCCATATAATGGTAGCTGCGACCATGAAAATCTCAGAATATGTAGTTGTGATATATAATTTCCAAACAGGAATAGCTAATCGGTCGATTTTAGTCAAGAAACATTGTTTTATAGCTTAATTAATATCTTGACCTTGAGAGGGAGCTATACAACATAAAGAGTGTATTATTTACAATTTCATAACTTTAAACTTAATTTCAACCCCGACAAAAATCACTGAATATTGTAGGATCGCATATGCTTCCAATATGTTCATTTGATCCAAATTCATGACCCCATACCAAAACTTTGTATTACCTTTAATCAATATTTGTCACTCTCCACCCAGGTGTGAAATGGGTACTAGGAGAAAGGAATTCCTTGAAGGCTGTGAGCACTGAAATTGGTAGCCTAGTAGAGCCGGAGTAATATTGGAGTGCATTGAGCACCTTCGATGGTGGATATAGACCTATGCATGTACACTTTAAAAATATTTAATATTATTTTTGTCATTCTGCTAAAACTACACCAAAGGAAGTTAGACTGAGGTCCAAGTTTTACTTTGTCAAATGTGATCTGAGACCATGGAAAAGATTTAACTGAATTAATAGAATATAGACCAATGAATTTTAATCTTTATTGAGTTTCTTCATTTCTTACATTTACTTGCAGAGTGAGCCCAGCCTTGAAGTACTGCACAGTTCGCTTTCTACTGAATTTGTATGGTGAGTCAACGAAGATTGCCTTTGTGTTGATGCTTGCTTCGCTGAACTGAGTCGCTGATTCGTGTACAATTGCCTTTGCATGGAAGTGGCGATCTCTGAACCGAACAAACCAGTCTGGACCATCAAAATCAGTACTGAGATCATCCAAAGTAACTGTAGCCGTTCCCATATCATTAAGCTGATAGAAAAATGAACAGAAAGTGATAATATTGGTCATATCAGACCCGACAGTTTTTAAATAGAGGCCCATGGGCCAAATATGACCAGCGTTACGATTTGATGTGGCCTGCCAAAAATATATGTACACATGTGCATACGCAGGGAGGATGTTTTGGGGGTTAACCCCCCTCCTCAGGCGGCGTGATTTTCACATTTACGGGGGCAATTTTTTTTAAATCTCCCACTACCCCCCCCCCCCCCCCCACTGACGGAATATCAGGCGGGTGCTTTTCACATTTGAGAGCACTAAAAAAAAAAAAATCAATTTGTCCTCCAAAATTTGAAAATCGCTCCTACCATAATTTGGCTCAAAAAAAATTCCTTATGTCCCCCGAGATCCGCACCTGCATGTACGTGCTATACGTTCGCGTTCATTGAAAAGCGAAACTGCATATTAAACAATGGCGGTCTGTGTGCAATGGCCGTAACCCTGAGTGCTTCCGTGTCGTAGAAGGACTGTCCGTCGCTGAGCGAAACCTCGCTAATGCCTTTGGCACTACCTTCGGTGGGCGGAGGCGCAACGACAACAAAAACGCAAGGTGTCGTCTTCCACTTCCAACGGGCCTGCACCACAAGGCCACATATACTGTATATCCTTTTTGTTACATCACAATCCACACTTACCAGCCCTTGTTTCTCTCCCAGCTCTTCAACAGTACCATCCTGCACAACGCCATACTTGAAGGTATAGCGGCCAATCACAGGCTTGCCAAATACGTACCTGCAGAGACAGTACCAACAAATGATAAGAGGGGGTTTAAAGGTATATACCAGTTCTGGTCATGCGATTGAATTGTGAAAGAAACGTTGTGGAATCAATCAGAAAAGGTTGATCATCTAGCATATAAAGTAGGTGTGTACTACAATGTTCTGGAATCATCAAAATGATAAGAAATTTGGCCCAGTCTTGGTAAAGTTACAAGCACTGTACACAGAAAGATGTGTATGGGACTACCCTATATCTAGTCCAGATAGATATAATAATTTACCAAATATATCAATTAGTAGGCGGTTTCCCGGCAAAATTTGTATCATCCCCTATTAGTAAAAACATATTCTTCCATATGATTGGTAATAAGAGCTTCCATTTCATTTTATGAAATGGAGGCATTTCCAAAACTGGACTTTACCTTTGAAACCATCCAATGAAATACAAATAATGCGGAAGTACATGTATGAGTAGGTTGGAAAAGAATTGTGTGCACAAGATAACTATGGGCATGATTTAACCCTATACGGTGTGAGTAAAAAAAAAGTTTACAGACAGAAAATTGTCATTTCAAAAGTCAGCTGTGGACGAAAGGTTATCATACATGTTTTGAAAAATTGTTATTTCCTGAATCGTTTGGTATCATTTTTGTGTGGAATATGTTCAGGCTTGAATGAACAAGAGGCATTGTTTGCGAAAGTGCAAAAATTGATAATGGGGGAGGGGGGGGGGGGGCGGCCTCATTAGGGTTAAAGGGATCGTTTAACAATGTTAAATCTGAGATGCACGGCCCTACATGTACGTGTTATCAGTGTCTGTGATATGGTGTAATATTGAAGCCCTAAAAAAATTGCGCTTCAAAATGATCAAGAAGTGCCTCAAAAAAGTAAAAATCTTTGAGTGACCGGTTTTAACATACTCGTTTTCCCCAATAGACTGTAGTGTTATGAAAACCGTCAGGCGAACGGTTTTCAAAATTTGTAATTCCAATCATAAATATCTTGATAATCAGACAGGCGATCGGCTTGTAAAAGTCATGGAGTTCCTGACTGACCTAAAGGTTTATAATTATCATTGCATCATGAGGTAAATCCAGAATTTTGTTTCAGAATCTGAGACAAAGTTACCGGATCCCTTTAAACAATGTCTCCTATTCATCCATGCGTGAACACATACCACACATAAACGATTTGGGATAAAACACTCTTTTATAAGATAGATAATAATTTACTGTTTATAGATGATTTTTTTTTAAATAATTGGCAATTTTCTTGGTGTCAACTTTTTTTTGACTCACACTGTATAGCCCAGGCTATCTTGAAACTGCATTGCCTGGCTGGGAGGGGGGGGGGGGGGGTCTAATTTGGCCCCCTCCCCCCAAGATCTTGTCTGTGAAACGGCCAATTGCCACAAAAATTTGCATGCATGTTAAGTGAAGTGTATATAATACTATGGTAATTTTTATTTTTTGGCCCCCTCCCCCCAAGATCTTGTCTGTGAAACGGCCAATTGCCACAAAAATTTGCATGCATGTTAAGTGAAGTGTATATAATACTATGGTAATTTTTATTTTTTGAAAAATTCACTCATTTGCATATTGATGGTAATTTATGCAGTAATACAAAGTTTTGGGAAATTTTGAAAATTGGGTGGATAGTGATTCTTTACAATTTTGATATATTTTGATGCCCCCGTGGATGTATTATAAGCACTAGAAAATTTAGCCTCTAAAACACTTCTGCTTTTGAGAAAAATTGAATATAAAAATTTACCGGTGCTCCCAGTAAATGTTGATAAGATTCAAATAGCGCCTACGGCCGTACAATGGCAGCTGCGACCATGAAAGTCTCAGAATATGTTGTTGTGATATATAATTTCCAAACAAGAATAGCTAATCGGTCAATTTTTGTCAAAAAAACATTGTTTTATAGCTTAATTAATATCCTGACCTTGAGAGGGAGCTATACAACATAAAGAGTTTATTATTTACAATTTCATAACTTTAGACTCGATTTCAACCGCGAAAACGACCACTGAATATCGTAGGATCGCATATGCTTCCATTATATTCATTTGAACCAAATTCATGACCCCATACCAAAACTTTGTATTACCTTTAAGGTCATAAAATTCATAATGGCCATAATGGCTCCCCCCCCCCCCCCCCCCCCCCCCTAGGCTGATTAGGTATAAAGCCAGTAAAGGGTACACAAATGATGTGCAGGTATGAGCCTGGGTCGGTAGGAATTGTGTGCATAGTTTTATCAGATGAATGAAAGTAGTTAAGAGTCACTCCTTCATTCAAGAAATGCGTATTTTGTCAACGGTATGAAGGTCACGAACGGTCAAATGACTATGATCGCCATTCAGTTGCCACTATAACACTATCTTCATTAAATTGAAGAAAAAACAAATATATTTGCTGATTCAAACTGGTTTGTAAAACAAGGTAGCATTTCATGAAACTGTCGTAAGTACAAGTTCGCTGACAAACCTTTGAAACACAGGTAATAAATTCAACGAGTATTCCTATAGGATGTCGGTGAACTTATGACAGTTTCCTGAAATGATTCCCTGATTTCCTTACTTAGCAATTATTGTTGAGACCACTGAATCAGCTCCGGCTAGAATGTATTTAGGCGTTTCGATGCTCACTGAAAATGTTGGTAGAACTACAGTGGAGAATGAAATACATATCAAATTATATGTGATTGGAATCATGAATACACATTTACTCATGTATGCAAGAGCAGTAGACCTTACAAAATGTGAAAAGATAATCATTTAAAAAATCAAATAATAAAAAAAATATAGTAATAACTAGGAATACAACAAGAAAATTAACTACGAAAGACAAGGGAAAGGGAAGGGAATATATCTGCAGCTTATTGAAACAATATTACAATCTAGTTTGTTCTCGATACGTAACGAGTATAATATGAACATAGTTGGAATGGCCTTACCGTTATTTACTCATCGTAATCAACAAAAGTATACAGCTTGGAGACAAGAATAGTCAGGAATCAGGAATGACAATATGTATTCAAATAATAACATTTCAATTTCCTTCTGAATACATGTACACTTACAGACCTTTTAATCACAGAATACAAAGAATTCCAGAGCTTCAGACCTGTATATAATAAGGTATTTTGAGCAAAGCGTGTTCTCGTTCTAGGAAGCTGATAGGAAAACGCCTGTCGGGTAGGATAGTCATAGACTTGATTTCTTTGTTATACAGCTGAAACATGATGTTCCCTCTTTTAAAGCGGCTCACCACGGATGGATTCTGAAATAAGTCCCTTCAGGCTTTAGCCTTAACTTCTTTTTGAATAGAATTTACCATAAAAAATTATCACAGAAACACAGCCAGATTCTTGATAATATGGTCAACATACATGTACATGTAATTTGTTTTTCTGGAATACGCACGACACATATATGATATAACTTTACACAAAGATATAATATGCAAATGATCACAACAAAAAAATACATGTAGGAGTAAACAATGTCTAAATTTTGAGAAAGTTCAGTATAACTCACCATACTCCTTGACCTCAAATGTCACACTTGAATTGACAAGGAACTGAAAAATAGGATTGAATATGAAAATTATGATGAGAGGTCATAGTGATTTCAAACTACATGTAGGAACAGACTTGTTGCCGAAATGGACCTGCTGCATGTTACGCGAACATGTACTGTTTATGTTGATCACGAGGCTAGAATAGTGAAAATTAGAAATGCTGCAAAAAATTGGTAAACTCACCTATATATGAGGATGTTAAGATTTATATGGAGAAAAAAAGAATTACACAATGAGTCATTCAAAAAGCAAAAAGGGAATATTGGAGAGATTATTGTAGGAAGATTATTAAAATGGAGGGCTGACATTGGTACTGTGTGGAAAAAGATCAAAGACAATAAAAAATTATGAATAAAACAATACTGAATTAGATTATGGGAGATTACAACAGCAACTGAAAAAGCAAATATGTTTCTGAACTCTCTAGATTTAGCTATAGGGAAAGAAGAAGTAGGTAGTCATAAGGAAAAAAGTGAAACAAAACTTTTAGAAATGATAAATAACATGCAAAACCATGAGGACAATGTATTAAATGAACATTTCCGCCTAATTGAGCTTAATAGTGTGCTATCAGAATTGAAAACACCGCTCCAGGGGAGGACGGCATTCATTCCAAAATGATAAGCAATCTCGCAGAAGAAATTATCAAAATGATCTTAGAACTGTACAATGAAATATGGAATAGATATTTATTGCCTAGCCAATGGACTGAGGCTATTCAAACTCTGACACTAAAAAAAAGGAAAAGATGCCTCGAAACCATCTTCTTACCGCCCAATCTCTCTAACCCCAACATTGTGTAAACTAATGGAGAGACTTGTGAACCAGAACGTCAATGACGTAGTGCTCATCCGCATCTCGCAACAACAAATATCGTACATTTTATGTGGTACACTTTTGAACTGGTCAAAATAAAAATTTGATGCCTGGAAGGGACATAATTTCATTTTATTTGCATAAAGTACCATGAATAATCAATGGAGCAAAATCTCAAAATTCTGTGTAGAAGTTTAGTGTTCCAAATTTAGCTCTACCAGATAAGGCAAACCAAATCAAAACCGGTCAAGAAATGAGGGAGAAGAAGCAATTTTTGTTATTTTTGGAATAAATTTGCATAAATTACCATAATTAATTAATGGAGAACAATTTCAAAATTCGGTGTAGAAGTATAGTGTACCAAAGTTAGCTCTACCAGATAAAGCAAACCAAATCAAAATCGGTCGAGAAATGAAGAAGCATTTTTTGTGATTTCGAATAAATTTGCATAAATTAGCATAGATAATGAATTTCACGATTCTGTGTAGAAGTTTTAAATCACCCTCCTAGCCCTATCATATGAAACAATCAGAATCAAAATCGGTTGAAAAATAACGAAGAAGAAGCATTTTCAAAATTGTGGACGCAGGACAGACGGACGACGGACGCCACGGCATGGCATAAGCTCATCGGGCCCTTCGGTCCGGATGAGCTAAAAACAGACTCTCATGGGATATTGAAAGAGAGGATATTAGTACTCCCATACAATCAGGATTCATGAAGAATAGAAGTACAACCGGCCATTTGATTAAATTAGAAACAGATATTCAAAAATGAATGGCTAATAAAGAATTTACAGTTGTGATATTTCTTGACCAAGAAAAGACGTACAATGTAGTATTGAGACAAGGCAAAGTTTACAAATTATATAATCAAGGCCTCACAGGTAAGATTTAAAAATGTATTCGTGTCTAAGGGCGTGTTCATACCGTAAGGGGGGACCGTGGGCGGACCGTGGATCGCGCTATTGTAGCGCGACCCACGGTCCACCCATTGGCATTCGCC